>PVKN010000100.1:0-44101 GCA_004027915.1 Capromys pilorides | reverse complement strand
TTCTCACCAAGGAAGAAAATGAGGCTCAGGGGGTAAGGTGTTAGGGGGCCAAACAGTTCCACAAGGTTAAGTCAGTTCGGGGTCCCAGCTGAGGGGCTGCCTAGGAGTGGAGTCTGAATCAGGGTCCCTGAGGATAGGCTGCCTCTGCCTCCTGCCCATTTGTGAGACGAGTAGGCCATACAGCAACGACTGGGGCTCAGGTGCCTGACCCTGTGCCATGGACAAAGGATGCCTGGACCTACAGGGGAGGATGACCAGCACCGCCACAGACCTGGATAGAAGGGTCCGGTGGCTGTGCTACTCAGCCTGAGGTGGTGACCTGTGTGGCCCTGGGTTAGGTTGCTTCCCCTTGCTGTCCCTAAGAGCCACTCTGTCACTGCCTAGTTGTAGGCATTGCTTAACCTGATGCACCTCAATTTCCTTGCTGCTTGAAATTGTGGCAATCCTCCTGCCTCAGCCTCCTGAGTACTAGGATTACCACTGCACCCAGGTCAAAGGGAAGAAGATAACAGGGAATGCCTTTCCTGGACTCTGAGGACAATGGAAGTCCCCAAAACATGAATCCCCTCAATGACCAACTCACAACAAGTGCTTAATCACTGCACATTTGCACCTGGAGCTGGTGCTGACAGGGAGCAGAGCTGCACTGAAGTTGGGATGGAGTGAAACAGTGCTGTCTTGAGTAAAGCTCTCTGCACGGACAGAGCTCAGCAGGTCCTCCTCTCCCTGTCCACAGCCCACACCCTCCAATTTACCACACTGTTCTGCTGTCTCACCCCCAGCTCCAGAGCTGCCCTGCCCCCAGTGGCCATGGCCTGGCCTACTCCATCCCTAGAGCCCCAGGATCCACAGGGCCATACTGGAGGCTACAGGGCTGCCAGGGCCCAGAGGAACAGACTGAGTCTGAAGCTTGCTGTGACACTGACAGTGCAGGGAAAAAGCTAATCCAACAGGGCACAATATCACAGCAGCCCAGGAACCCACTATGGCATCCTCACTCTGTTGTCCAGGGCCCAGAGACGGTCTTCCTGTCACCCGAGTTCATATAGCTATGTCAATGGCCAGGCTGAGACTCAAACACAGGACTGAGCATTCTCAGAACCACACACAAGGGCCAGAAAATGGGAAGAGGAAAACCCAGGAGGAAGGCAGCACCTGTGCTGCTCTGCTGCTCCCCTACCTGCATCTCATTTGTGCCACCTTTCCCTCCCTTTCCTCCTGGCCCCAGTAACCTTTCTGCCTACTGCCTGCACAGCCTGGGATCTAAAGGAGCCTCTTCAGGGGAGGGGGGTGCCAGGTGCCTCCTGCTCTGTGCTGTCCATGCAGGCAGAAATGCTCACCTCGAGGGAATAGAACCAGGTGACATGGCCCATGTCCTGGGGGAGGGTCAAGCGACAAGGGTCACAAAGAAACCACAGCTGCCCCTGGCATAGAAGTAACCAAGTGTGGGATGGTAGCAGGGCACAGTGAGTTGTTTCTTCAAACCCAGATTGTTTGCCCTGAAAGGACCCTGGCTAATGGTGATCTCTAGATCTCTAATGTCTCCCTCTCCTTCTGGCACTCCATCAACAAAGGAGGTAACTGTGCCCCTCTCTCAAGAAAGTGACAGGGCTAGGAGCCCCAGTGGCCATGCTGAGGAAAGAGGAGCTGGCACAGACCCTACTCAGTGGTCCAGAGTGACACTTAGAGCTTGGAGAGACCAGGAAACCTAGACACGCAAGTGATGGTTCACGACAGACCCAGTTTCAAATCCCAGGGAGAGGGACGGGAGTTGGGGACAAAGGAAAACATCAGTGACCCCTGGGCATACTCAGCTATGTCACAGTTGATCATCAGAGTGAGGATAAGGAGATAAAACACCTCAGATGATAGAGCACAAACATGTATGGTTTGCAAACCATGGTGGGCAGATCTAGGACTGTGAGTGTCTTAGGGTCTATGGTTTGCTAGGAGGGGCTGGCACTACCATTGTAACCATCATAGGTGCTGAGGGCAGTGAAGGAGAAATCAAAATGTGTGAGCCAGGAGGAGAGGTCAGGAGTCTGGGGGCTTAGGCAGCCCAGGTTGCAGATGGTGGGGGGAGGCTGGGAGGCTGCAGCCTGCTGAGGATGAGGTGTAGCCTGTGTGTAGTGCTGTGCCCCAGCCAGGAGATAGGAAGAGCCCCTGGCCATGGCAGGGAAACAGGCGCCATGGGCTCTGCATGGTATTGCACATAGGGCTGCATCTATCTCTCATTACAAGCTGATGCTTTGGGGTCCAGCCTCAGTTGTGCCTCAGTTTTCCAGTTGATACTATGAAATGCTGACTGAAGACTCCATGCCACAGTCTGGTCCTAACCTGCAGTGCCATGGAGAGGTGGTGGCACCCTTGGGAGATGGGACCTGGAAGGTTTCAAGGGGCACAGTTGTGCCCTGGAAGGAGACAGTGGGATACTGGCTCTGTCCCTCTCTACTTCCTGACACCCTGAGGTCCACGGCACTGCCTGCTACATGTGGGACCAGAGCCTTGGGTCCGGCACACATAGCCCCTATCCTGTCTGTCAGAAGCCCTGGTGTTTGTCACAGGAGAGCCAGAAGGGTGTCATATGGCTGGAACAGTCCCCAGGGCATCTGTGGGTACAGGGAAGAAGAGATGTCTGGCATACTGGCTAGAGCTCAGCACTCACTGGGCCTCAAGCTTCACCTAGTCCTACAAGGGCAACCAACTGTGTAGCATAGTCCCTGAACTCAAAGGGAAATGCTGACACCCAGTGGCCTCACAGAGCATGAGGTGACTCCCTGCCTTCCTGCTGCACAGGCCCTGGGGTGGCCAGGTGGGGAGCAGTTGGGAAAGCCACCCAAGGAAACTCAAGTCACATCACAGGCACTTCTGGCATGGGGCTGTTAGAGCCACTGTCAGGCAACAGGTGATTCTGCTAGTATTCCTGCCCTGCCTATAAGGTAGCATCTGGGGGACAGCCAGAGGCCCTGCTGTGCCAGCCCACAATATGTCTCCACCTGTGCTGGGCCCCTGAGCACCCCCACAGGGATGCATTCTCAGGCTAGAGTCCCCATGAAGTCCTTTTAAACCACTGATTAATCCTCTAAAAAGCATAGTTTGGTGCCTTGCTGATTCCCACCCTCTGCTTCCTGAGGTTGGTTTCCTGGGAAAGATCTGGTCTTTCCTAAATGAAACTGGCAAGGAAGATCAGAACCACCAGTCACATGCCAACTGCAGACAACTTCTCTGCGGCGATTTCCCAGATGGCCTGCATTTCTGTCAGCTCCAATTCTCTCAGGGTGAATCCTGCAGAACTTGATGTTGGGGCAGAGATCTGATCTCTTAGTTAATGCTTAGATCAATGGCTGCTTCTATGGTACCAGTTGTGGCCGATGTCAGTTTTATTTTGTGCTGATTCCTCTGCTGGTAGAGCTTGGGATGGATTGGCTCAGAGACAAATGGTCTATATTTATTTCTTGGAAAATCCAGGAGAGATTGAAAGAGTCAGAAGGAGAAAGGGAGGCTAAGGACAAAGAGACAGAAACCAGTCTGAGACCAGCAGAGGTGACAGGAAGACAGGAGGAGTGCTGTGCTTTGCCCCCAAGATTCCTATTGGCACTTGGTCTTGGTATAGCTGTACTGAGATGCTGGTGAGACCAATGGCAAGACTGCTCACCCGGCAGAGCCACTGTGGGGCGTAAGTTCCTGAGAGAGCAGGAGCCTTCTCAGCTTCCTGGATACCTAGCTCACCTGTGGCTTCCTTGTCCAGCATTTGGCCACACTGGCACCACCACCCTAGATGCCCACTAGAGCTGAGCAGAAGCTCTGGCACCCCCCCTCCCCCTGCCCAACCAGACACCAGTGTCCCCTTCTCCACAGGTGATGTAGCCTTGGGGATAGCAGATGAAGGCAGCTGCCCCCATCCTCAGCCCCTGAAGCTGAGTCCATAGGGAAGAGCTTGGCCAGGGTCATGCCATCATCATCACCTCAGCTGAGAGGGTGGCACAGGTTCAAGCTGCTTATGCTGGATGATAAGCCCCTCTGCTTCCCTGGATAGTTCTCCTGCTGCAGTGCCCAGGTGTTTGGACTACATGAGCCTGGGTATGGCAGGAAGGTGTTTGGTGATATGGTTCCATCAGGGGAGACACAGAAAAGTGGTCACCCCTTTGGAAAGTGGTGGGTCTCACTCAAGCAGTGGATGGCCTGAAGGGCATCTCGACTATCCAGAAGAAGGAACTACCTTCTGAAACACAGGGCAAAAACCCATCAGAGCTTACAGGCTGCTGCTCTGCAGCAGTGAGTCAGACACAGGGCAGGCATGCAGGCAGGCAGGCAGGCAGGCAAGAGCACCCACATGTGCGGAGGCTCTGCAATGGACATCACTTGTTTCTATCCCTGGAAACAATGCCTCAACTTTGCACCATGGTCAAGGGCTGACCTTGCTTGAGGCCAGGCCTAAGTCAGGCTTGCCAGTCAGTGTACCTCTCTTTCTCACTCAACACTGCCCCTGGGTGGATGTGGGGCAGCATGGCTGGTATGGCTTCTGTCTGGAGCCTGGCAGAGGCTGTGAGGGTCAGAGGAGCACGGGGGAAGAAGGACCACAAGAGAAACAGGTGATGAGGACATGCACCAGGGCTGCATGTCACCTTGGAGGCCCCACTGCATCTCTGCCTCTGCCACCTGGCCCTTCTGCTCCATGAGCACCTGCTTGAGTCTGGGCCTACTCTGCACTGGGTTATCTTATTGACTTAAAGGAGCTTTTCATATATTGTGGATCCAGCCCTTTTTAAAAAAATTTTTATTTTATTTATTTTTTATATTATGGCCGGCTCAGCCTGCCCTCAGCTCGGGGCTGGGGAGGCATGTGGTGCCGGAGATCAAACCGCAGTCCCTGTGGTTGCTTAAGCTCTCCTAAAGCAGGCACTTTAGACTGCTGAACCATCTTGCCAGACCTCCAGCCCTTTGTTGATGATACAAACTAAACACAACTGCAAAGGAGGAATGAGAGCCACCACAGGACATGTCAATGTCAGCATGACTCAAGGGGCTTTTGCACTCAATACCAGTTTCTGCGTGCCGACTCTCAAGGGTTATAGGGTCTGAGTGCCTCGAGGACAGCGGCAAGCTGCAGGGAAGAGGGCAGTGAGATGAACTCACACCATGTCATCACCTGTGACAGGGCTCTGATCCTGTTTCCTACTTGCACGCACCTTCATCTTACGTGTGTCAATCTTCGGATGTTGTGCATGGCTGCCTCACCAGGTGACAAAAGGCCACTGAGACCCAGGCCTGGCCACCTCAGGCACCACTATGTGCTCAGGGCCCAAAGCAGGTCTGGCATACAGGAACCACTTGCCCAAGGCTGTGGCAACTGTGTCAAAGCCCACAAGGCGTCTCAGGCCAGAGACTGGGAGGTCAGGAGGATGAAGAGTTCAGCCTGTGCAGCCTACAGGCCCCTTGGTGGGCTTCCATCTGTTAATGTGGCCTTGTCTCTTCAAGGTGAGCAGAAGAGGAGCAGGGAGCCCCGCATCCCCTCATGGTGGGTATGCAGAAGAAATAGGGTTAACATAGGACCCCAGGCTCTACTTCCCCCCCAGACTCCATGTCTGAGGCCGCTCAGCCCCGAACCTGCCTGGATCTGGCCTATGCTATAAGGAAGATACTTTGTTGATGTGTCATACATATTTACTAGGAAATGGTAAATACGTGAGCTGCCAGCCATCTGCAGCTGCAGCTCATGCCAGTACCTCCTCTGCTGCTACCTTCCAGGGGTCCCAGCAGCAAAGCTACTGTGATTGTGGTCACTTTTGAAGTTCCATCCTCTTAGTCACCCTCCTTATAGATGAAGATGCTAAGACTCAGAGAGATCAGCACATGTGCCTGCATTCACATAGCAAGGGAGCTGGCAGTTGAGCTCCTCATCCACAGGCTCTGTGCCCTCAGTGTAGAGGACCAGGGGGGACCCTATACAACAGTGGGGGGACCCTGTATCCCACCAGAAGGCACCCTACATACCAACAGGAGAAACCTCATGCCCTCTCCCATTCCTAGTCCTTCTCTCCCAGGGGGTGAATCAGAGTTGAAGGAATAGGTACCATGTGGATAATGTGGAGAGTTAGGTCCTCCTTGAGCCAGCACAAGGTTCTAGTCCCATGAAGGCAACACACAACCCAGTGCCACCAAAGCTTCCAGGGAAAATAAGTCACACCAGTTGAACCCCTGCCTCAGTTTCTTCTTCTGTGCAGCAGATGCTGTGGAGGGAGGGGGTTGCCAGGAAGACGGTGGTGCAGGAAGGGAGGCTCATAAGACCCAAGGTTCATGGGATTTGGTTAACAGAAAGCTTAGGTGCCACAGAGTTCAGAATCACATGGCCTGTAGAATTCTAGGACCTTCGCCCAAAGTTCCCTCTGTGGGACACTTCTGGCGCAGCACCAAGGCCACCTCTCCTAGGAGGCCCTCCCTGGTAGTGACCCTGCCTCACCTGCCCTTTACTCCTGGATGCCACTTCCCTGGCCCTTATCCCATCACCTCCCTGGTCTGTGGTTACTGGGTTGAAAACTGCACAAATAGAACAGGGAAGATTCCCCATAGGACTGAGCACCCAACTGGGGAAAGGGACAGTGACACCAACTTCCCCTTCCCTGGTCAGCAACCCAGTGTGTGAGGGAGACCACTTCAGGGGTATGTGGGGAGGCAACAGGGAGAGGAATATGTGGCAAGGAGGAGGCACAGTGATACCTACAGAGCTCGAAGCTGAGAAGGGACAAGAGCAGAGTCAGCATCCATAGGATGCATGACCAAGGAGGCAGAAGATACATGGGATTCGGGGCAGAGCATCACAGACCAGGAGCACAGTCAAAGCAAATGTTGGAAGGGAAGTGGCGAGGTGTCCAGCTCAGGGGGTGTGTGGCACACTGTAGAGGCAAGAAAGATGTGTGGCTTCTTTTTCTCTGCTCTGAGACCACTGAGCTGCACACCACCCTGCACTCTCTGCTTAGGGATAGCAGAGGCCAAAGCTGCATGTGTGTTAGTACCATGTGTGTGTGGCACTGTGATGTCACTGTTGATGGACATTGCTGAACTACATCATTGGAAAGTTAAACACCCACCAAATATTGTGCAAGGGTTTGTAAACTGGAAACATGGAAAAGAGAAAATCTTGAAACCGGTGGCAAGAAGACAAAGTATTCAGCTCCTGGCTGGTGCTGAGCTGGGCAAAGTCACCTGTTTCCCAAGCCCCTCTCCTTAGCAGACCACACCCCTACAATGGGTGGCCTTGGAGAGGGGAGGCTGTGGCCCCTAGGCTGCCTGCATTAGGTCTCTTAGGCCTTGTGATGGATCCCAGGCTGTGCAAAGTCAGGGCTGGAAGGGTGTACATGCTGAGTGCTATCTGTTCCTCCTCTTCGAAAGCCACCAGGATTTGACCAGGGAGTTCCTGCCCACCATGACCTGATCTAAACTTGTCCCTTCCAAAGCCCCACCTCTAGCACCACTGTCTGATGACATTTCAATCCTGTGCCAGGGGCCTAAGACCTCAGGGATGAGCTGTGTGAGTGGAGCAGACAGGTATATAAATGGGGACACAGGACTTCATATGAAGAGTTACTGACTCCAAACTCTACTAGCAATAGCAGATTTCCCCAAAGGAAATGGAGTTAAAACACACATTAGACCAAACAGTTTGCCATATCCACACCCTAGCACCATCAGCCCTCCCTTACCATCGAAGAATCCTTTCTGTGGAGAGGCTGAGCCTGCCCAGCTCATGGTAGGTGCTCATAAACATATGCCGCAGGGTGCCCTCTGAGGCCAGCTCAGGCTCTGTCTGTTGTACTCCACCCTGTCTGTGAAACATTCCCTGCCCCTCTCTGATTCATTCATGAGTTGTCTGTTTTTGTATCATGCTCATTATATGGAAACTCCAGTGAGCTGGAAGATGAACATCCACTGAAGCAATTCCTATTTTGTTTTATCTTGTAGTGCAAGTTGGCTTTGAACTCACTGTGTAGTCTAGGATGGCCTTGAACTCACAGTGATCCTCTTGCCGCAGCTTCCTGAGTGCTGGGATTATAGACATACCTGGCTTTCCCTGTTTTTCTGTCATCTCTCATCTGCAGGGCAGTGCTCTCCAATTTTTAGGAGCCACCTGATCCCTGCAAGTGTCTGGGACACAGTCCCTGTGTTTAGAGAGAACTGGATTGAACCTGCTTCACATTCAGAACCAGGGGTTGACAGCCAGCAAACTGTCCATTGGGGCCTGCTTCCAGTGGTGTGTGGGGGCCCAGACCCCTCCTTTCTGCACTCTTCCACTCCCCCAGCCTCAGAGTCCTGAGGGCAGGTCCTCTGGCTGTGCCACATTTGTGAGTCCTGCAGTTGAGAGAGGAGGTGGTCTGGGGGAGGCACACATGGACCTTTGGGCCAGGCTCATGATGACACCCAACATCGCCACCTGTTACCCCCCACCCTAGCAGCCAAGCTTACAGCCCAGTGCCACTGGCCAGGAAGTGGCCACTGAACCCCAGGCTCTGTGGGAGAATTCATTTCCCATGTAGAACAGACACCATCGTGGATGGAAAGAAGCACACCCCTTCACTGGGTTGAAAAGTGCTCCTTGAAAGGCTCCCTCCATGGGGATCTCCAGCCTCCATGCCTGTCCTTGCTGATGGCCATCTCTGCCATATCCCTTTCCACAGGTCCTGAGCTTCAGTGCTGCCACTGGCAAGGGACCCTGGACCAGAGCAAACCGTCCAAGTCCTAGTCCTTTGTAAAGTTTCATAAATCCTAAACTGTCCCAGATCTGGTTAGTCACAGTGGAGAGCTGTGTGGCACTGTCTCCTCTGCCTGGGAGCATCAGGGCCTCCCTGTGTGGCTCCTTTAGAGATACAGTTTGACTTCTTGTCTGTTATGCCACACCTTGGGACAAAGCAGAGTGTAGCAGAAGTGACAGGAAACCTGGGTTTGTGTCGAAGGGAAAAGATTAGCATTCACTCTGCTCTGGAGAAGAAGTTTCCAAAAGGGTATGCTGGACCCAGCAGTGTCCACCACCACAGGAGAGGGAAGCAATGGAAGGAGACAAAGGCAGGAGAAAGATGGCCACCACCACAGGGCTTTGTTTGCTTGTCTGTTTTGTGGTCCTGAAAAGTTAGGAACCCAGGGCCTCCTAAATCGCAGGAAAGTGCTCTACCACTGAGTTGCACCCTGGTGCTTGTTGTTTTGAGACAAAATCTTGCAAAGTTGCCCAAGTTGGCCTTGAGCTTGTGATCTTCCAGCTATGGCCTTCTGGGTAGCTGGGATTTTAGGTTGTGTCACTCTATCCAACTTCTTTAAGATTTATTTGTATTTGTTTATTTGATGGTGCTGCAGATTGAGCCCAGAGCCTTCACAGAGCTATATCCCCAGTTTTCTTTAGTTTTTACTTGAACCAGGGTCTCACCAAGTCACTGGGTTGTTAGACTGAATAGGGACTTGCCACTCTCCTGCCTTAGTCTCACTGAACACTGAGATTCCAGGCACGTGCCCCCCCTCATCTGAATCATGAGACCTCTCAGTTCTGGACAGGCAATTAGTGTATTCTTTTTTATTTTTCATTAACAATGCAGGAGCTGCTCTTTTCCATTTTGTTTTCTGGGTCTTTGCTAGATATTTCTCAGGACAGATGCTCAGGAAGGAAATGGTGAGTCAAAAGTCAGGACATTCTAGATTGACAGCCAGGGTAAGGTTAGAATGTTCCAGATGATGTCCATTTTCCCCAGATGACCTTAGTACTAATAAGTTCATTGGTCTCTCTGCCCCAGGACTTCCCAACATCAGGTTCTGTGGATTTTAAAACTGCCTCTTCAAATTGGGGTGATGCTACCCACCTTTCCCAACCTAGGTAGTGAGGTTGTCTTTTACCCTCTTTGTGACCATCTGTGTCTCTTCTTGTGTTATAGCTGGATGAGAATGCCCCCAAGGATCCTTCATTGATGGCCTGATCCCCCCACTCAGTAGTGTTCAAAGTAAGGATGAGGCTGGACACAAGGACATTGACCTTGTTCCTGGAGGGACCCACTGCCTGTTTCATGGTGTAGACAGAAGGAGGGTCCTAGAGGAAGTGAGCCTGGGGAGACCTGGGGGACTGAGGGTTGTGGGGGGCTCTCATCCTGGCTATTCCTCCTTTGCTTTTTCCACCTCCCAGGCACCATGGGGAGTAGCCAGCTCCCCAGCAATTCTCCTGTGGCACTGGGCCTTGCCTCAGCCCACAGCAGTGGGACCTGTAGTGACCTGGAACAGGAGCCAGGGAGAGCACTTCCTACTCAAGCAGTTTTTCTCTGTGCTCTGTCCCAGCTGTGCAGTTCTAACTTCCTGCAGGTCTAGGGCTGTGGCTGTCTGTGTGCCCCTCCTATCTGGTCTGCAGCAAGTCCTCCAGCACTCAGGACATGGTCTTTTATCCATGACCAATGTCACTGTACTGTGCCTTCAAGTCTGTGACTCACCTTCAAACTTTGTGGTTGGTTTTCTCTGTTATACAAAGCATTTACCTTTTTTCTTGCCTGAACCCAGAGGGAGAAATGTGCCCTCTGCTAACTCTGATCATACTAGGGCCTGCTTTTTAATCTTAATTATTCTTAAACTATCTTCACATATGCACTACTACTAAACCTGATTTTGAGGAGAGATCAAGGAGCAAGAAACAGCCTGTAGTTCCTTCCTTAGGCTTGCAGGCAGGATTCAAACTCAGTGCTTTATACCAATTCATAATAAACCTGAGCAAAAGTTTCTCACTTTGGCTGCAGAGAAGCAGGACATATCCCCATGGCCTAGGGCACCCAAGCTGAAGGGTCGCAACCCTCCTAAAAGCTTTCCTGGGCTGGGGAAGAAAAGCCAAGTGGGGACATAGCAGAGTCTTCAAATGTGACCTCAAGGCTCCCTGATCTTCCTAAGGAAGCTGTAAATCTATATTTTTTTAATGTGAAAATCTCCCTTCCTGTTATGGCTTGTGTCTAGTTGTGCCCACAAAGTCCCATGTAGTCGTGAGGTAGGGACTTCTAGAGTTTGAGATTAACACATGATTCACTAGGATTATGGGTGATCCACTGGGATTATAGGTTTTAGTACTGCTGGGATTATGGGCGTGAGAGCTACGCCCAACCTGGGGCAGAGACCCTGAATGTAATAAAAGAGAGACAAAGAGACAGAGGAACAGATTCTCTCTGTGTGCCATTGTAGCTGTTCCGCCACCAAGAACTGCTGTCCTCTGCCATGTGCTGCTCTCTCCACTGGAGCCAGCCAAGCATGGACTGAAACCTCCAGTAACTGTGAGAGAAATAAACCTTTCCTTCCTTCATTTTGGGTGCCATGTATTTGTCCCAGCAACAGGGACAGTAACTGAGACATTTCTCATTAAAACTGATCAGCAACACATTTTTTTCAGGCCACTTTCAAGCAGGCACTTATGCCACTGAGCTATCTCCCCAGCCCTCTTTTCAGGCCACTTTCAGAGGCAAATAAGACCTGTCACAAGCCAGGCTTGACCCTTCTGGAGACCTCCCCCCCCCATTGCAGTGTGTGTTCTGGAGAGGGAGCCAAGCATCCTGGGATTGGTGTCCCACATGAGTGCAAACCTGGGAAGAATGGGGCCATGCTTTATGGGGAGCAGCTCATCCCAAGGCCCTTGGAGGACCCCAAGAAGTCTTACCATCGAACCACACACTGATTAAAACACCAGCTCTGGGCTTCAGGTCTAGGCCTGTTCCTCATCTGTGTGTGTCCCTTGGAGCATCACTTAACCTCTCTACCACAGTTTCCTTCTCTGAAAAGCAAGATTAAGAATCCTATACCATACGGTCATTGATCATAAAGCATTTAGACTGGGGATAGCTATAGGACCCTTGGTGGTAGCCACCTACAGTATGGCTATGTCTGACCTCATTCCTTAGCACCCCATTTCTTTTTTTATGTCTTTAGTACAGGGTCTACAGAGCCTATAGGGTTTCACTATGTAGATTGGACTTGTAGTGATCCTCCTGTTTTCAGCCTCCCAAGCACCGGGATTACAGGCACATGCCACCATGCCCAGTATCAATCACTGTCTCAGTACACTTCAGAGTCCGGGCAGCACCCCATTTCTTAAGGGCTCACTCAAACTCTTCCCACCCCCACTACCTTTTTCTAGACCTAGGCAAGAGGAAAGAGCATCCCAGAGCAGCTCAGCAAGTAGCCATGGGGCTCACTGGAAACGGAGAAAGACCCCAGAGGTGAAAGTCATATGAATAGGGGACACAGAAGTGAGGCTGGCTGGAAGGGTTGGGATGGCTTTTTCCCTATTTTTTTCAAGGAAAATATCCTAATGGGGATATCAAAGAGGCCAGAGAAGGTGTCTCCCTGCACTAATACTGACACCCAGGACAGAGCCACAGGAGTGGAAGGGGAAGCTCTGGGTGGCAGGAGGCAGGAGAGGAGAGGAGAGACCAGATCACACTTCCCACAGTCCTGAACCTGGATATTATAAATTTTATTTTCCAAGCTGACCTGGGTTGCTGCTGTGGAATGCCAGCCACAGAGGAACCACTTTGATGGTCATTGTTTCACCACTGCCTTGTTATGCAGAACTAGAACTTGTGTCCTTTCAACCACAAAATCAAAGAAAAACTGATCCTATTATTTTATAGGAGAGGGAAGTAGTGGGATCTATGATCTACTCCAGCTTCCCCAGCAGGTGGGGTGGAAGCACCTCCATGGGAAATCACTGTGCCTATCCATAGATTTCTTTGCATTTTTAGAGGTGCAGGGAGGTATCTGAAATGGGCTCAGTGTTGACACTGCAGCTATTAAAGCTGAACAAAAGACCCTTTCCCATGTCTGGCTGCTGATTCGTGAATTATCTGGTCGGGCTCCCTGATTTGAGGGACTGTGCAGATGTTTCCCAGTAAAAGCACAGGAGCCTCAGATGCTGCTCTGTCAGCCACATACACACACACACACACACACACACACACACACACATAGAGGCACACACATGCACATACAAGTACATACAAGCCCTGGGGCATGCACACTTATCATCCTCTGGTGTTTGGCACACCTGCCTGGGCCATTTGTAACCGCGGGCTGCAGTTCTGACGGAGAGAGGAGCAGTGCTGCGGACAGCCAATCAAATCCTGCCCTCCGTCTTCCCGTTGTCTCCTTGGAAACTGGCACGGGGACACACCAGAGAGCTGGGTACCAGAGGGATACACACCCACTCACACACACTCACACACTCATCCTCCTAACCGGCCTAGTTACAGACACTTGCTCCGGTCAGCACCGCGGACAGCACCCTCCACTCCAGGCCCCTGTCCTGGGCCGGCTCCATACCATTACCAATCAGCTTTTCTTCCAGGGCAGCCCAAGCCCTTGGTCAAGTCCTCAGAAGGTTTCCATCACAGAGTCCTCCTGCTCAAGGTCATCTTTTCTCTTGTGACCTGTACTCCCTCCACAGCCCTGCCCCACAGACCCCTGTAGATCCAAACCTCTCTTTCCTGGTTTCTCATTTCTAGACCAAATCCAATGTCATCTTAACAGCCTTCCCTAACCTAGAGACTATGTGAAGAAGTCCTTGTGAGTACTTGCCATCCACACACGTGTGTGCCTACATTTCTTGTTTGCCCCTCTAGAAAATAAACCCTTCCAAGAGGGTCCTCAGCTTGTCCACATCTGAACTTGCAGCAGCTGGCTGAGGGTCCAGGAAATATCTGTTGAATGCATGAAAACTCTCCCCTCACTTCTTTTCACTCCATCTTTAGAGGCTGGGACATAGCTCAGTATCACACACACACACACATTCACACACACACACACACACTGTTCAGAGGGGATCAGTGACTTTTGTGAGCCCCTCACCACCCTATCACTAACGTCCCAGGAGTCCACTGTACAGCAGACAGTACAGGATGGGGGTGAAGGCAGATTCTTCCTGGAACCAAGTTCCTCGCCCAGGTGTCTGAGTGCCCCTTCTTCCAAACAACCCCTCCATAGAAACCCCACCACTTCCAAACTCATGTACTCCAGCTCTGGGTACCCTGAACTCTTGCTAATTGTGGGCCTAGGGGCAAGATGAGTTAAAAACTGGGGTTCATCTTTGTGCCATCCACAGGCATCAATTAGATTTTGGGGTGGAGAATCACTATGCAACCTGTGCTGCGATGAGCAGAAGGATATGTATGCCCACCATCCACAGGCACACAAAGGCCAAGCTTCCCCAGGGCCTAGTCATATGGTGAAGTACTTGCCCAAAGCACTACAAAAGAAGACCCTCAGGGCCCCTGACCCTATAGTCCCAGGTGTCTGTCCTTAAGGGACATAGCCACTGCTCCAGGCTCTGGACACTGGAGAGGTGAGTGCTAGGGTGGGTGTGTCTGTGGCAGCACATTGTTCAGCCCACTCCAGTGTAAGACTATCCAGGAGACAAACTTATTGGGGTCCTGAAACTTAGTAATGGAGAGCCTCTCATGGGTCCCACAACCTAGTAGCTGGTTTGGGCCCTAGTTCCCCAAGTCTGAATAAAGTAGCTCCAATGGGTTCAATGAGCAGCCAAGGTGTGCCAGCTGCCTGGGGCCTCAACACAGACCTAGAGAGCAGTCCTCCAGCCTCATAAGGAAAAGGAATCTCAAAAGTTAAGGAGCTTATCTAAAGCCAACTGAGAAGCACTGAGGGGCTAGGATGCACAGGAGCCTCCAGCCACCCACCACCCAGGCTATGATGCATCTGCACCCTATCTCAGAACCAGTCCCACCAGACCAGGCATGTGGGAAATCTCAGTCCAGGGAGTTGATTTCCCTGTGGCCCAGAGAAAGCCAGTAATTTTCTGCCAGTGTGGGTGGATAGGCCAGCCCCCTCTACTTAGTGCTGGGCCAAGGACCAAACTCAACTCAGATTTTCCGAGGAAAATCTCAGTTCCTCTCAGAATAAGATGTGGCCAAGGATAGACAAAGCAATTGTGGCTGTCCAAGACCCCTGCCTCATTCATGAATCACACATATCTCGTATGGCCCTATGTGCAGGTTCTTTGAACAGGCAGCCCATGTGCTCTCCCCAGTGCCTCCTGCCTCCTGTACCCACCACACAGCACCGGCCTTGGCCCACAGTCCTTGTGACCCACCTCAAACACACACACACACACACACACACACACACACACACACAGAGGCCTTGTGTTACAGTGATATCAAGGCCTCAATACTTCCTTCCTGAAGCCTCCTTGAAGGATGTAGGGTGGCTAGAGCCAAAGCATCTGGCTTCCTGGAGGCTCACACTCAGGCCTGGCTCTGCAAAGACCCCTCCATTCACCACTCCTGAACAGCTTCCAGGCCAGGAACCTCTCCAGGAGCCCACCCAGCACATGGGAGCATCAGGAAGCCCACAGGGGTGCAGGGGCTGCCACTCAGCCTTCCAGGGCATTCTCAGGACAGGGGCTCTGCTCAGCCCTGGGGGCAGTGCCAGCCCCTCCCAGTCCTCTCTCCACACTCTGGCTTGGGCAGAAAGCAAGTCCTTTCCCACAGACCCAAGGCCAAGCTTAGGGACCTGGAGGAAGAGGAGGAGAGCACTGAGAGTTTTGGGGTCACTCAGGTTCCAGTTCTACCCCAACTGTCCACCGGCAGGCTATGTGACCTTGGGAAAGGGGCTCAGCCTCTCTGAGTAGGTCCTCCTCTAGGGAGTGGAGAGGATGCTGGCCCATGGATGCGAAGGTTAATGGCAGAGGGTGAGCTCTGGTCTGGCATCCCAAATGGCCCACGGGTTGGCAGGGTGCAAGGACAGCGCGAGGCTCCCTGGTAGCACCAGCCAGGGGGTACAGGACAGTAACAGGGACTGCGCTGCGGCAGGGTTAGGTGCGGGGCTTGCGTGAAAAAGTTGGGTGCAGGGTCCTGGGGTCCAGCACAGGCTAGGTGGAGGACTTGGAAGCGCAGGGTGTGGGCGTCCCAGGGGTTCCCGGGTCTCAAGCACTTGGGCCCCACCCCTCCGGCCTCAAGCGCCCCTGGGACCTGCGGACTGTAGGTTCCCGTCCCAGGGACCCCCATTCCCAACGCCTAGATGCCCTCCCGCCCGGACGTTCCCCTTGCTGCCCCCTCCCCCGCCCCACCCCGTTCCCCCCGCTCCCCTCGCCCCTACCTTCCTCTGGCAGCCGCTGCAGGCAGAACGCGAGATTGCGCCTCCAGCCCCGCATTCCCAGTCCCGGTCCCAGTGCACAAGGGATGGAGCCGGGCGCAGGGAGCAGGGGATGGGGCAGGGAACCGAAAGGGAGGGGACGGGACTGGACGGGGACCGGGACAACTGGGAACAGGGACTAGGACGGCTGGGGACCCGCCAGGTCCGCCCACCGCCGCCAGTCCGCGGCGCGGAAGCAAGTGGTGAATGAGCGCGCGGACGCGGCTGCGGGAGCGCGGTGCGCGGCCAGGGCGGGACAAGCGGGAGATGAATGGGCCGCAGAGGCAGGAGGGCCGCGGACAGACCCCCTCACCGCAGTAGCAGGCCTGGACAGAGGGGCCTGGCACCCCAAGAGGGAGCGTTGGGAAGCTGGCGGAAATGGGGGTGGAGGACAGTGACAGGGACTGAGCTGTGTTTACTGCGTGTGAGGGAGGGGAGCTCTGGGGTGGAACAGTAGCAGAAATTCCCTTACTTCCCCAAGAATCTCTTTTTGTGTTTGCTGAAATTTTTGACCATGTGCCCCCACTCCCAGAAAAGCTTAGCACCTTTAAGCAAGTGTATTTTACAATATTGTCTGGCTGGGAGGTAACTCAAGGACAGCGCACTGGAGACCTCTCTTGTGGGCTACCCTGGTTTCCATTTCCATTTGGTGGCCCTGGCCTGGTCCCTGGGGCTTTGCGTCAAACTTGTGTCCTAGGAGCATCCAACCCCCATCTTCAAAGCAGAGCTCTTGGTAGGTAAAAAGCTCATTGAATAGATGAAGTCACAAAGTAATAACGGCTGAGCTTTGCCTAAGCATACATACAGCCAGGAGCAGAACTGGTGTCAGAACCCAGATCTGCTCCAAGGCACCCCAGGCGTCACTGCCTGCACAACCCACCCTTAACACTTCCTTGTGTATTCCCAAGACCCTCCTGGTTCTGCCCTCACTCCTATGGACCCCAAATCTTTAATCATAAGGCAATGGGCACAGGCCTGGTCGAGGGAGGGCAGGGCCACAGAGTGCTGACTTAGACCTTGTCTTAAAGGCCACAAGTTCTGACAAGGAAGCCAGTATCTCCTGACAGTGGAACTTCAGATTGAGCTGCCTGCACCCATATTGATGGCCCCACAGAAGGAAGCACACAGTGAGAGAGCTGGAACTGCTACCTGAGGGACAGAGGAGAACCAGAAGGCCCCTCAGGGGCCACAGTGCAGTTCAGTGGAACCCTCAAACTTCCAGGGCAGGAGAGTGGATGGACACCGGGTGAGAGCAACATACAACACTGTAAGCCTGGGTGGAATCAGGGTGCAGAACAGCTGTGCCAGCTCCTCAGCACGTGAGACCCAGCTGGAGAACTCAAGCGTGTGATGCAAAGGCACAATAGCTGAGGCCTGGAGACCAGGCGCCTGCCTTCTCCAGCCTTTGCCATAGCATCCGCACATAGCCTAGGCTTCCTCAGAGTATGGCAGCTGGGAGGCAATTCAACCTCTTCTATGGGGCCCAGACTCCAAGAGTAAGTGTCTTACAGCATGGGCTGGGCGTCTTGTGCCTTGTATGAGCTGTCCTTGGAATCATTGTTTCTGATCTCCTCTATGGGACGAAGCAGTCATGAG
The DNA here is from genome assembly GCA_004027915.1 of Capromys pilorides. Classification (NCBI taxonomy): domain Eukaryota; kingdom Metazoa; phylum Chordata; class Mammalia; order Rodentia; family Capromyidae; genus Capromys; species Capromys pilorides. The sequence continues at coordinate 26,362 of PVKN010000100.1, read as the reverse complement.
CTGCACATATTCCAGGGATAGTGGAAGTCTCAACTTGTCTTGGTAGAGGGCTCACTACTATTTTCTTTTCTTTTTTTCATTTTATTTTGGATACTGGGATGTGCTAGGTAGTTCAGGTTGGCCTTGAACTCACTTTGTAGCCCAGGTTAGTGTCAAACTCATGGCACTCCTCCTATCTCAACCTCCCAAGTGCTGGGATTATGGGTGTACATTACCATACCTGGCTTTCATTGTTTTTTTAGAAACTTATGCGGGAGTGGGGGTGGGGAGCAGAAGTAACAGAAGTAGTACTTATGGTAGAAGTAACAAGAAGTAGTATTGATGGCAGGAGAAGTGGAGTGAAGGTAACAGGAGTCAGGAAAAAGCATTGACTAGGAGTGCTAAAAATAGACATAGGAAAAGCAGAAAAAGTGGGAGAGGTGATGTTCAGAATGATAACAAGAAAAATCGTAGCAGAGGAACAGGAAGAACTGTGGCCAGGGGGAAGGAATAAAACAGGAGACTGGGTATTATGGTAGGCAGAGTAAAAGGAGAAGTGGCAATGGGAGACTGATATTTGGGCAATGCTTTAGTTGGCTTTCTGCTGCTGTAACAGATGCCTGAGAACAGTAACTTGTAAAGAAAGAAGGTTCATCTTGGCTTACAAGCTGTATTATAGTCCACAATGGGTTGGCCCTGTTGCCTTCCTCCCTGTGCAGAGGCTGTGCATGATGGCAGAAGCTCCATGCGATGGTTTATGTCTAGATGTGTCCCAGAGTCTCCTGCACTCAGAGGTGGGTCCTTCGGAAGAGAATTGGACCATGGGGGCTGAGACTAAATGTGCTGCTGGGGTGGGGCATGGTAGGAAGAGGCAGTTGCTGGGGTGTGACCTGGAAAGGTGCATCTCTTTCCTTCTCCTCACTGTTTCCTGGCTGCAATGAGGTAAGCAGCTGTCCTCTTCCAGGTCCTTCCACCATGCCTTACTGCCTCAGCTCCCAGCCGCCCTGACTGAGGAAGGCATCAGGCTTTGTGCATGTGAGGTGGGCTGGAAATGTAGTGGGATGGGCAGGCTCAGAGCACTTTCAGCTCCACATGTGCTTCCCTGCTGATGGGTGCATCTGGACACAGCCCCTTCAGGGGCTGAGATGCCTCCATAAGAAGTCATGGGATGGAAGGAAGATGCATAAATAGGACAAGGGAAAGACAGAAGTCACTGGGACAATGACAAGGAGGAACAATGAGCACCAGCTGTCTGGCCTTGAGTTCACCTCCCACTGTGAGGCCTCCAGTGACTAACCTGTTCTCGGCATCTCTGTCTGAAAGATGGAAACAATGATACTGATGTCCCAAAGGGGATGGCTGGTGAGGAGCCAGGGGAAGGACAGGCTAAGCCATGCCTGCCTCAGTGGTGATCCCAGTGTGCCCAGACCACTTTACACAGGGATCGGAGCTCATCTCGTGTTTCCCAGGAGCTGGCAGGAGTTGTGAGACCTGCTGCCCTTAGGAGCTACACCAAACTGGAGACCACAGTCAGCTAGATCATGAGCCATGGCAAGCAGCCTCAGGCCAAGGTACTTGGGAGACAGGGACAGCTCTCTGGAACTTGGGGTTCAGTGCACAGGTGAGGAGCATATCTGGGTTCATGAGGCAGTGGTTGAACCCGACCACTGTGCATGGGAAGGCACTGTTACTAGGTATCATTTGGGTTTTGGTTTTTTGAATCGAAATGAGGAATTTTACTGGCACTAAATGTATGGATCAAGGGTGTATGAGTACCTAAGTGGCATTTGGAAATGTGTTATTCTGAAGTGGAAGATGGTGCCCACAGCCTGCCATCACTCCCAGTAATGCATTAATGTTATCACTTGGTTATTTCAACCTGATCAGGCCTGCAATCTCTCAAACAAGTGTAACACAAAGGTTTAAATAAGAGTCAAGTGGTATGATTTTAGGGATTCAGGTAGTTCTAAATCTCCTGACAGAATTTGAAATTCTCTGGGGGCTAAGACAAACAACTTCTCTGGGTGGCCTGTATTCATTTAGTTATCAAACAAAGGAGGGGGAATACTGAAGGAAGTGTGGGCATCTGAGCAGGCCCTTGGCAGGAACTTGGGAGTCTACTGGAGGACTTCTCCAAGTAATACTTTATGTTAATTTAGAAGAACTATGTTATCTCTGGGAAGGGCTTCACCATAGGAGCAAGATGCCTGCAGCTGCAGTCTTTATCTAGTTAGTGAGGTTGGTGCCAGGTGTTCTTATGGAACTGTGGCCTTGTCCTTTGAGGCATCATGGCATCATAGGCCACTATGGGCCTCAGCAGGGACCAGTGATTCATAGAGGTTGACTTACCATGAGCCCGCTGTGCATCTCCAGACAAGGTGCCTAGGCCTTGGACAGACTCACAAGTAAACATGAAAAGCCAATTGGTTAATATTAAATCCTGCTCAGAGCCACTTCATGGTGGTCTCCATCACCCCAGGTCAGCCCCAGATGCCATACCTCAGCTCTGTTCTTCCAGTTCCAGTGGTCACCAGGAAGGTTCCAGGGTCCTGTCCCTGGAGCACAGTTTGGCTAGCTGTTGCTGTGTGGAACAGACCAGGAAGCGAGAGACAACTGTGCTGAGGCCACCAATGGTTTTCCTATTACCAGCCCTGGGTATAGCTCTGGCTGCAAACTTGTGTCTCAGTCAGACACCTACCATCTGCTCTATCTGAGACTACCTCATGGTAGTCTCACAGAGGCTCCAACACTTCAGTTGCTAGGCTTTTGGAAAACTCCTTCAGGTTGATGACAATTCCTGCAGCAAGCTTCTTAGTAGAAATGGTGGGAGGTGGAAAGACTCATTTAGAGGCCATGGGAATGGCTAGCCAGAGAGTCCACAGGCAGAGACAGTGCCTTTTAAAATGAAGGTAAAAGAAAAATAACCAGAAGAATGTTTCTCACAGCCCCATAGTAACAGGCAGAGGCTGGAAGATCTCTAGGTAGAAGGGCAACAATCCCACCCGGAAAGGTGAATATGTGGGAAGAAAGGGAGGATAAATTTGGGATATATTGAAATGAAACTTGGCTCACAAAGGTTATAATAATGTCTTCTGGGGTTTAAACATTGCTCAGCTAAAATGCATGACAAGAGCAGCAGGAAAACCAGTGTGGGTGGAGCTGAAGTCATCAGGGTCCATGCTGTCTCCATTGTGACGCAAGCACCCACTTGTAGGGACTTGAATGGGCCTGAGATGCTGCTGTGATATTAAAACAACCACTGGACAATCAAAGAAGGTGTAGGCAACAAACTGAGGGGGTGTGGAACAATAAAAGGTATTTCTTGATTTTATGCTAAGATTAGGGAAGGAAGAAGGAAACTAAACAAAAAAGGTTGAACAGATAGAAAAAAGAGCAAGATGGTAAACATATAATAGAATCAATCCTGTAAGTATTTTTATCTGATTGTTATTACTTTGCAGTGCCCCAACCCAGGGCCTTGTGCATGCTCAGCAAATGCTTGACTACTGAGCTGCACCTGAGGCCCTCAATATATGTTTTCAAAGTCCTGTACCAAGTTCAGAGCCTATGCCCAACTCAAGGCACCCATGTTGCTAAGGCCAAGCTCCTGCTACTGTACAGTTTAGGAGAGAATTAAAGGAAAGAGAGAAACATGTGTCATGTTTTGTTGGAAATGGAGGGAGGCCTCATGATACACAATGCACTGGCTGGGGCTTCTACCACAGGAAAGACTTTTTCAGGAAGTAGAGCAGATCCACAGGAAGCAGAGGCAGGAAGGTCCTTGGGGACATAAGAGATAGAACAATTGGAAGGAATGGAACATTTCCATATGCAAATTAGGGGAGAACATGATGATGACCAGTGATGTCTTCAACACTGGCCCAACAGGGCCCAAACATACTGGAGGGGCCCGGTGTCACCTATCAATCCCTCTGCTCTGCAGAGGAATGGCCCAAGACTTGAAGGCAATCTGAGACAAAAATTTCACCTGTTCTGAGAGATTTGTGAGGAGTCATCCCAAGTTTGGAGCAGTCTACCCCCTACAGTCCAGGTGCAGGCTGAGCTTCTGGCCAGCTTCAGGGAAGATCCTCTGTCCTGACACCCCTGCCAGTCCTTGCGTGGGTGTCACATGGCCCCTCATTGACCTGTCTCCTCCCCAAGTGTATGGATTAGTTACTGAGTGCCCCAGGTGTGGCTGACAACAAGCTGGACCCCAGAGAGGCAGGCATCCCATCCAGACACTGAGCAGGAGAGGGTAGCAGAAGGCCAGATGACTTTTGATGGCTTGGATCTGCATCCTGTCTCCCTGTCATCTCCCTGAGGAGCCACACAGACCTGCCAGGTGGAGGCCAACCCAGGCTGGAGACAGGATCAGATCCAGACATGGGAGCATGTGTGCATCGTAGTCCAAGGTTCTGAGGCTGGTGGCTGCTTGTTACACAGTGGTATTGTCAGCCAGGTGACTGACACAGAAGAGAAAGAGAGCAGCCACCCTGGAGATAGTACTTCTGATTCCACAGGCAGTTTCCATGTGATAGCACAAGTAGGGTCCTAGAGGGACATGGGCTTCCCTAGCCATCCTGCTGTCCAAAGCATGAGCAGCAACATGCAGCCACCAAAGGCTCTGCATGCGGGAACAGGAAGTGGCCAATGTGGCAACCAGAAGGGGTCTTGGCTGAACACTGTCACCACCAATGCACTTTTGCCCCTTCTATTCCTATGGAAAGACAGACACATTCTGTGCCGCTAGCTCCAGGATAACTATCTGAGAATGCAGGGACCCTTGGTGGTAGGAACCCTGTGCCTAGGATTCCCCATACACCTGTGCCTCTATGATCTGCAGATGTCTCCAATTTTTTAATGTGAAATGATTCTAAGAAGGAATGTTACTTTTGCCCCTTTTATGTGGGTGAGGACACTAAGGGAAGAGATAGGCCACTTGTCCAAAGAACCAGCAGAATCAGGCCTCCCATACAGCTGGCCAGGAATCCTGTTCAGAGAAATGGATTGTTGAATGAATCAATAACCTTGCTCCACTTCTCTCAGAGAAAATTAGATTTTTTTTTCATTTTTATTTATTTTTTGGACACAGATACTTGCTGTGTAGCCCAGGCTGGCCTTAAACTCCTGCTGATCCTCCTGCCTCTGCCTCCCGAGGCTGGGATTACAGGTATGTGACACCACACTTGGGTCATGCTTACTCTGTCAACTAGTTTTCTGTCCTACATATTATTTTGGGTTCTAGGAGTCTTATAGGATAGTATCAGATTAGAATCACATAAAGTTCAGCTGAGCTAGAGATGCAACAAGGTGATTTCTGAGACAACAGCCAGGCCCAAGGTAGCGGGCAGAAACCTCATCTATTCCAGCCCTGCGGCTTCTCAGTGACAGCAGCAGTGGCCTTGCTGGCACTGAGGTGAGCATTTTGGGTGTCTACCTGCCGCACTTTCAAACTTCCTCTGGAGTTCAATAGCACTCTGCACTTTAGTTTTTCTCTTCCAAAATGAGAGGGAAGGCTGTCTTGGCTATACTGGCACTACACACTGGCAAATCAGCCAGTCCCTGAAGGGTCTCAGCATCCCACACACTTGCTGGCCTGGTGATAGCAAGTGCATACTCAAGGCTGGTACACTCCCCCTCCAGTCTTTGCACAGAGGAAACCAGTTATAAATTGGCCACCCAACAGGGGGTCCTGAGGGCAGAAAGGGCATCTTTGCTTTCTTCTGGTGACTTAGGGATACCTTTAACATGGCGACTGACATAAGATGGGAGAAGGATGGCCAGGCAAGGACCGGATGTGGTGGAAACCACTGGGGTGGGAACACTAATAGCACATATACCTGGGTCACCTTAATTTTTTATGTTTACAACTCATAACTCAGGGCGCCTGAGTAAAATTTCATAAGGGCGCAGAGGGCACATAGCTATTAACATTTTCTCCCTTCTCTCCACAGTTCACTCCAGTACCTAGAACTGTATACACACTCAAAAACATGGGCAAAATAAAGAAAACTATCCAGGCAGGTTCCGAGGCCCAAGTTTGGTTGTCACTGAGACCAATTCTGCTCACTGTGCCCAGGTCCAGGCGCAGAAAGATGGCAGAGCCAGGTGCCCTGTGGTGGCAGCTTCAGCTGGCAGGGAGACCCCACTCCTCTGCCTGCTTCAGGCACACTCAGCCCTGGGCCAGCTTGGAGCCCTCCATGCCAGCACCTGTGCCTCAGCACTACATGGACTTCATGCTGAAGGCCTCTAGGCACTCGGCCTTAGGCCACAGTCTGTTGAGCCGCTCCATCAGTGGCATCATCTGGTCGATGCCCATTTGGATGCGGCACAGGATGGCTGACATCTCGTTGACTTTCTGGATCTGCTCGGTATATTTGGCATACCTTTTCTGGTGCTCCTGCATAAAGTTAAAGAGGGTTTCTACAGACAGATCCATCTCCTTGATCCGTTTAACCAAAGCACTCTGATCAAAAGCCTCTGCACACTGGTGTCGGTGATCTCCTGGTTGGAGATAGAGCTGCAGCACCTGCTGAGAACCCATTTTCTCCAATTTGGCATTAGTTGGGGAAGTCTGTCCACTCAACAGCCCTTTCAAAAGGGGCTGGAAGGTTGGGATCTCTTGCAGCTTGATGACATCTGGATCACTGGTGGCATTCCACGAGGCCTCAGAGCCCTGAGCTACAACCACAATATCATCCATCTTGGCTCTATACTTAGCTGGAGAAAGAGTCATGGCTCAGCCACCTCAAATTGCTCCCTCCGGGACATGCCAGAAACTTAGATTCTAAACACTGTCTCCACTGCCTCTAAAGCCTGGTCATTGAATTACAACCTAAAGTCGAACCAGTAGGCTCTTTTGGGACATCCTGGCTCTGGCCTTCACATGTAGGCTTCACCAATTCCATCTTCTTGAGGCACAGGTATCTACTACTGGACTTGGAGAGCAGGCTTAGGTGGCTCTGCTACCCAGTATGGGATCACACATCCCTCCTGGCCACCAGCGCCTGCCAGGCCCCAGTTCCTGCCATCGCAGAGGCATAGGCAAATGGGGTATCCCAACAAGTCACGACACCAAGGCATCATGGGGCACAGACAAGACCCACTCTGGGTCTAGGTCCCCTTGGGTCTCCTCTGCCCCCAGCCTCTACTCATTGGGGACAGTGGGTCAGTGTTCTGGGACCCCAGCTGCCGAATCTATCAGCAAGTGCTAGAACCTGGGCTCAGACTCGGTGCTGCAGATTTTGAAACTCAGAAGCCCAAAGTGGGGAATCAATTCCATTTGAAACTAAAAGATACTGCTTTTGAACCCAGAGCACCCAGGCACTCAAAACTCAAAGCTTCCATGTTTCTACTGCTGCGTTCCTGATGCTCATTCTTGCCTTGATCAACGGAACCAGCACTCAAGCCTGATGAGAGTAGAGGGTCCCAGGAAAGATGTGTGTGAGCCTGGGCATTGAGAAATATTAAAGCAATCTCCAATAGACCCTCCCTCCTAAGAACCAACTGGACCTGGGTTAACTCACCAGTTCTGTCTGCCTGGAAACCTGATAAAGAAGTGCAAACATGTCCCTGGGTGCCACAGTCTAGTGGAGGTACCTACTGATTGGAGAATTGCTGGAAGCCACATGTGAGTAATAAATGTCCCTGGGATGCCATCTGTGACTGGGTGTGACTGGCTCTGTGACTGTGCAGGTCCCTCGTAGGAACCTGGATGCTCTCTGTGTGGCACTGGTGGATAGGAGACACTGGCCCTTAGGGATATAACTCTCAGGGCCACAAGATGCATGTCCCTGGGACCTGGGTGTCACTTGATGCCCAGAGAAAACCAGCTCTGGCTGCGGAGGGAAACCCAGAGGGTGGGGAGACCCTGGTGACACCCTCAGGCAGGCTTGGTCCTGCGCTGTACTAAAGGACACCCATGTCCTATGGCTGGGTATGGATCTCACTTTTTAGTTGAATCAGACTATTGGCACATGTCTCTGTTGGTCACAGCTTGGGGGGGCCCTGGAATGCACCTGTAGCTGTAGTAACATCTCGAAGTGGGGGAATGAACATCTGCTTGTGCTGAGGACTCAGGCACAGGGGACAAGAGCTCTTGGCCTCTGCCTGCACTGCTTGGGCAAACAGGAGAGGTGCTCTGGCTCGCAAAGAGGAGACCAAGGCCCCCAAGGCAGAGACTAGCCTGGGTTACCTGGGGCCTGGATTTGAACCCAAGGCTGCCTAGGAGGCTCCCAGTCCATCACATGCTAAGCAACCCTTCTCATATGTGTGAGACTAGACGTGTTTCCAACTTTGGATTTGGTTTTTATTTTGTAATATTTGCATAGATATGATGAGATACCATGGGGATGGGACCAAACTCTAAACATTTGTTGCTTTATATATTTTTCATTCACAGACCAAAGGTCACTGTACCAAGTATTTCTGGTAATTTTTTGCATGACACAAAGTTTCAGTGTAGAATTTTCCACTTGTGATGTCCTGTTAGTGCTGAGTCAAATCCTGAGGAAGGTTTTGAGTTCTGGCATGTTTTGCATTTCATATTTTCAGTTAGCAGACACTCATGGTGCACTAGCAGTGTTCGGTGTGGGCCAGGAGACCATGCACACTGCCCCAGACCTCTGTTTCCTTGTGACTAAACAGGCATAACCCTACTTTGAGGAGGCTGGAGACTTGAGTCTGCCTGGGTTCTGGTGCCAAGCAGCAGGACAAAGCAGATCCAAACTGTTCCTCTGCCCAGCCCAGCTGCTGCTGTCTTGGGGGCTATGCCATCTGACAGCCGTTTCTCAGTGCTGCTGGCCATGTGGCAGATGTCCCAGGCCACAATACAGCATTTCCAGAGCACAGATGGTCCCTGGGCACAGCTGGAGCAGAGGTCTCAGCTGTGTCCATAACCAAACATGACCTGGTACAGAAAGATGATTTCTGGGCCAGTGAGATGGCTCAGCAGTCTAAAGCACCTGCTTAGGCAAGTTTAGGCAACAGCAGGGACCGTGGTTCAATCCCCGGCACCACATGCTGCGCCAGTCCTACCCCCAGGGCAGGCTGAGCCAGGCAGAAAGAAAGAAAGAAAGAAAGAAAGAAAGAAAGAAAGAAAGAAAGAAAGAAAGAAAGAAAAAAGAAAGAAAGAAAGAAAGAAAGAAAGATTTCTAGCATCCCTGATCATCCTCCCTGTGAGTGGAGGCAAGTATTCCATGGAATTCCAGAGCATTCCCTGAGCACCAACCCACATGAGCATCTTAGGGACCACTGCCTATGAGTGCACAGAGTTCTTATTCTTCAGTCTCAGTCTAGGTTGGCAGACAGAACTAATCAAGTTCTAAAATACAAATGCAAATACATTTAACATATAGTTTTTAAAAGCCAATAAATGTTACAATGCAAATAGAAGATGCTATGTTAACTGGGGAAGAGAGTCTATTGTCAACTGCTGCTGTTATAGCCCACTGGCCTCACACTCTTAGTGTTTCCTTGGGGACATGGCTTTGCCTTCTACCTGTCTAGTCATTCAAGCTGGATGAATTCAGGGAGTTTGAGGCAGGCACAACCCCTTTGCCAATCAGAGCATGCATCTCCTTGCCCACATCGATGATTAGTCAGAGATGTGTGTGTGACCTAAGTCTGGCCAATGAGATTGAACTCTTGGATTTTTGTAGAGAGGACAGGGAGAAGGAAGTTAACATTCCATTGGGTTTTCTAACGTGGAAGATCAAATCCTGTGTACCTGCTGGGGACCGAGGGAAGGCACACATAAGCCTGAGCCTCAGAGAGTCCTCCCTAGGCAGCTTCCTAGCAAGGCTTTTTGAGACCTTGATCCCACTGCACGGGAAGCCAGGTGCCCTGAGCTTTCTGTCATCTGCATATTTGGCTCCAGTCTTTGGGTTTGTTTTCCCACCACTGGTATTTATGAGCTACCTACTACAGGATAAAGGGTCTATGTTGTCCCCTTGCACCAGTACTGCAGGACAACCCCTGTAAACTGGGCAAAGAGCCAAGGCCAAGGCAGCAGTAGTCTTGGGGAACCTGGGAAAGGGATGCACCTTCATCCTGCGCAGGCAGAAAAGATTGGCAAGGGAGATGCTCCTGGGACAAGGTGCTCCTCAGCTACACTTAACACTTAAACCGTTGACATGTGCATCTCATTGCCATGGGAGGCAATATCCTCCCCTGCCAGTTCCAACCAGATTAGCACAAAAGCGAGTGCCCCAGAGACAGATGGAGGCAGAGGCACTGTGGCCACTCCCTGAGGGCAAAGCCTGGGTCTAAGTTCCCTGCTGGGGCTGTGGATCACAGAATAGGAAGGATGAGTGGGGGGAAGGAAGGAGAAAGGTACCCAGGGTGCACCCAGAGTCCTAGAGCTGAGATTGGCCCAGCCACACAGACAAATGGGATCAAAGGGTCAGAGCCAGGAGGTGGCTGGAGAGCTGTAGGGTCTATAAGGAGGGTCCCTGCAGAGCCGCTGAGGTGGTCAAGGGATCTCTGAGGCTGCAGCACTGATCTTCTGCCTTGAAGTCAGCAGAAGCCCTCACTCTCCCAGCAGTTCCACTAAAGTCCCATGACTGAGTCCCATTGGTCCAGTCTAGTCACAGGGTGATCCCTGGCCCAATCACTGTGTCCAGGGATCAACAGCAATGACTGGCCCAGCCAGTTACAGCTGGCCCTAGAGCCAGAGGGACAGAGTAGACAGGGCACTGTTCACACTGGTATAGTGGCCCAGGTGTCTCCTCCTGCCAGGAGAGGACAGGACCTTCTGAGTGATAATTCCAGATAATTTTTCTGGTTCTTGGCAAAGAATGTGTCACAAATGGTCACTTTTGAGGCACTGTTGGCTGTGCAGATCACAGAATTGTAGTTTGGAGTTTTCAAGAAGAATACAACTTAATACAGGACACACGACTTATAAGATTATTTTATAATAGTCATTCAAAGGGTCATATGCAAAAAGAGGGCAGGAAATCTGTCCACATACTAAAGACCAAAGAATCCACCTGAGGGCCTGGATCCCATGGGTAATGTCCTGCATAAATCCAGCTGAAAACCTAGAGGCCCCCCCCCCCCCCACACACACACCATGAGTCCAACTGGAGGGTAAGAGCCCATGGCAATGTCTCATGAGGGCCTGCATCATGGATCTGCCCAAAGGTTAGTGGTGGAAGCCAGACAGTCTGTGCCAATGGGATAAAGGATCATCTGTGCTAGTAGGCTGAGGGATCTTCACTGCAGCCTGGAAGAGATACTCAAAGTAAGAACCGAAGTACCACAGTCATCCTCAGTAATAATGAGGTCCCAAACTCCTTCAACAATGAGATCTGAGCTCCTGTCAAGAAAGCCAATGAGACAAGCTTCTCCAAGAGACTAAGCAATGTATCATCTTCCCCTCAAGAGTTAAGAAGCAATGCTCAAACTGAGGACCAGAGCTCCCCCAAAGTGAACCGTAACCACTCTCAGCAACAGTAAGGTCCTGCTTCAGTGACGAGAACAGCCAAGTTCATCAGGAAAGCCAGCATGACAAGCTCCTCCAAGAGAACCAACAGCTCCCTAACAGCTCCCTATAGCCTCCCAACAGCTTCTGTTCTCCAGTTCTGCTCTTGTGCCACTGGCCACAGTCTTCAGGTGGGCCTCCCACAGCCAGCACCACACTGGCACAGTTACCAATCCACCACAGCCAGTAACTGGGAGGCAAGTTTGACCTATGGTTGGCACCGTCAGTACGAAAGGAGGACATCAGCTGAGGCTCTGCTCAGACCCATTCCACATGGGCTTAATTGTATGGCCCAACTGGGGAATTCTCCAGTAGTGGGGAAACTGCCTCAGTGACAGGTGACCAAAGCCAGTCCGAGGACCTATGCAGCTTGTCTGAGGAAGCACCACCAGCAGTGCCACTGCAGGGGCTCACCTGACACCTGGCCTCTCCTGCCCACATGGTATGAAGTTTGGCACACAGGGCTTTCTGACAGTTTCTGAAAGGCTCTAAATTTGTTTTTTGTTTTGTTTTGTTTTTTCAGTTTTTGGACTCCGGACATTTTATTTATTTATTTGGTTAGTTATTCAGTTATTTTATTTTAGGTTTTTTTTGGGGGGGTTGTTCACATATTGGAATATTTTATTAATAATTATTATATTTCAAAGCACATTAATAGGACAGCCATAATAATTAATGCAATGCATATTGTTATCTTCATAGTAGGTGCTCAGAGTACAAGATGCAGGCAACATAACTTTTCTAAACACTATTAGTACAAATATTTCTTCTCATTGAACTAAGATAAAGTAGTTGTATGTATACTCCAATAGCCCATAATAGTAGTAGGTTATCAGCAGAATTGGCAATGTCAGAAGCTGTTGACTTGAGCCTTTTAAAGCTCAGCATATTAATATGACTTTACTTTTCATATCTCATGGTTAAGCTTTTCTGCTGGATGGTTAAGACCAAGTTAAAGTAGGACCTATATTTAAAAAACATATAACTTTTGTATCTGACAAGGTGAGTCAAATCCCCTCAGGATTTACTCTGAAACAATGTACAGTGTTTTGCAGAACTTTTGTCAGTGTTAGCCATCTGGATGAGTCAGGGCCATTGCTTGACCAATTTGCTCTGTGAAAGCCTGAGAGAATGTTTTCCCTCTAGGTGACTCTCCTTAGGCACACTATACATCATCAATCCCTTTCCTCTGTGGCCCCATTTGGAGGGTAGGAAGGAAGGATCTGCTTAGAGTTGGGATTTGAGAAAAACACCCACATCCCTCCAGATTTCCTCAGGGCCCAGGCAGGAGGACAGGGAGGGGAAGTGAGGGTGTTTAGGACCCACCAGGCCACAGTGACTTCGGAGAGCTGGGGAGAGACAGCTCAGTTGTCCTACCTGAGAGCCCAGGGAAGTGGCCTGATTCTGCCCTGACTGTAAACTTAGCCATTGGCAGTAAGTCTAGCTGCATGCAAGAGGTCCTAGGCACTGCCAGGGGGTGGCTATATGGCAGCCAAGGGCATGTAGGCTGTGGGAGCCACTTTCTCTCATGTGGAGAAAAAGGATGGATTATTGGGAACCAGGCAGCCCAGGCTTGCTGCAGGGCATTCAGGTGGCTCTTGCCTTGTGTCCCATCAAGGCCAGCCTGAGTAGGACATGTCTGCTCTGCTGTTCCTGCCACACTTTTGCCATGGCCCTTGGTTTTATCATTGTTGCATAAAGATGACCCATAGCAAAGAAAAGAAACTCGAACTGGACCACCTGTGGCCAGGAGACAACACAGGCCAATAATTTTCATTGCTTCTGACAAAATCAGGGTAAAATACTCCAGATGCACAAAGGGAGACACAGCCATGCAGCAAACACCCATGTTCCCTTCCCATGGCTTCTCAATCCCAATCATCTTCTCGCAAGCCCCAGCCCTCAACCCTGAGAGATGCAGAGCAGGCCAGGTCAGGCTCCACTCTGCTCCTTACCACTTATACCTTGGGCACTTTGTTTCTGTGAGCCTCAGTTTCCTTATCTCTAAAATGGGAGCTGTGCTAACATCGACCTCTGGCACAAAGAAAGCTGTAAACTGATTAAAAATAAACTAGGTAGAGGATACTTTTCTTTTGGCAGAATATTTCAGTGGGTTTCTTGATGAACTAAGTCTACTCTGTCTTTTCCTCCTTCCTACGTGATGCTCTTTCTTGGGGAGTTTCCATGATAACCAAGGGCTCCAGGCTGGTAGTGTAGCTCAGTGGCAGTGTACTTGGCATGAGAGAACCCCAAGGTTCATCTGCAGTGCTGCCAAAAATTTAAAAGTCTCGGTGAGAGTGGGCAGAGGCCAGAAGCCCCTTGCCATGCTGGTCAGCACCACAGGGAGAATTCTCAATTCCTGTCATGCAGGAGGGATGGTGAATCACACTAAGTGTGAGTTTACCCATGGTGATATCAGTTCATGACCTCATTGAAGTATTTTCCTGCTTGAGAGAGAGGTATGTGTGGGTTTGGCATCATGGTGTTCTATTCCCAACACATCTTTATTTTTGTCATTTTTTATCCTGTAACAGTAAAATCTAAATAGAAATGTATTTTTCTCCCAGTTTCTGGGACAAAAGGGCAAAGAGATCTTCTGCTCTAAGTCACCCATCCACTAAGAACAACTTTACAAGAGATGTGTTGGTTAGCTACTGCTGTGTAACAAATGTAACAATGTCAGTGGGGAAAAAAACCATCACACAAACACACACACACCACCACCACCACCACCACCACCACCACCACCATCGGGAGGATCCTCAATTTCTGCCATCAACACATTGTTGATGAGACCAGGACTATAGGTTGGATTGGCCGTCTGTTGCCATGAGTCTGAGGTCACCTGTGGGTAGGGCAGGCGGCTCTGAACATTGGTTCCCTCCCCTGTTGGAGGTCAGCTGGTTGCAAATTGGCCTGGGGCATGATTTGGGCTCCTAGGCTCACTCCTCCAGCTGTGGGACCCAGTTTGTTCTTCTGGGATGCACCACCTCTCATGTACCCACTCACTGCCTCTACCTGGCAGAGGCTGGGCTCATTTTGCCTCTGGGCAGAAGGGAAAACCAGGAGGAAGAAGGGAAGGAGGACCAGGACTGAGGCAGGGACTGCCTTGTGTGCTACCTGTCACGTACATGGGGAGCTGGGAGGACTTGCAGGCACTACCTGTTATGGGTGCCCAAGCTGAGGCCCTAGGTCAATCTAAGACAGCTTCATACATTGGCTCAAAATAGTGCCACATTTTATCTGCCATGTGTGAAGTTTCTATACACAAGAGAAGAAAAGATGGCTCCCTATTAATCAGGACACTGTGAACACAGAAGACTGGGAACAAGGACAAGGAGAAACCTCCTGGGACCCAGGCCTGGCCGCCACAGTCCGCCCCCATTCCTGTGTCCTAGAGACACAGCCACCTTGTACCCTCCATGCATGGACTGCAAGTGACCTGCAGCCAGGAGCACATAGGCAAGGGCAGCCACAACCACCTCCCAGGGCTCAGGGGAAGAATATGAAGAAGGTCACCCTCCTCCTAGTGGTTTGATGAGCTTGGGTGGCTGCTGAACAGAATGGGGATGGTGGCTTATGAGCAGCAAGAATCTATTTCTTGGGTCTCTGGAGGCTCGAGGTTTGCTGGGGGCTGCTTCTGGCTTCCAGATGGTGCCTTTGCGATGTGTCCTTCCATAGCAGATGGGACAGGGCACTGGGGCCCTCTAAAAGGGTGCTGGTCCTTTCCTGAGGCTCCACTCTCCCCCAAGTGCCTGCCTTCTGACAATCACTTGGGGGAGGGGTTTTAATACCTGCATTTGAAGGAGACACAATCACAACAGCATTTGGTTCGGTTCGGTTCGGACAGGCCCCACACTGAGTGGCTATGTGAGAAGAAAGCCAATCTGCCATGTGCATACCATGCACACTAACAAGGTACCCAGTGTCTGAGAGTTGAGGTCTGGTTTGCTTTTTCTTCTTCTCCAAATCCCCAGGAAGACACTTTTTTCATCAGAGCAGCAGGAAACAGCAGCACTCTGCACGCATTCACATCCACGAGCCTTGGGTGCAATCACAGCTCATACACACAGCCCCATGGGTCCTCCTCTGCACAGTCAACCTTGCCCCAAAGGGGGTGTCCTGCTCCCATGTCGTGGTTGTCATGCGGCTGTGCGGTACAGACTGATTAATTCTACAGCCAGCAGCTGGAAAAATAGTCACGTTGGCATGGATAGCATATCCCTGCCATGTTCTGTGCTGCCCACACTGGGCCCCCACCTGCAGGAGCAAACACAAGCAGAAGGCAGCAGACATATATGCCTGGGGGCTTCAGTGTACACACCCCACAGATGTGCATGTTGCCCAGGTCCTGGGGTTTTAGCTTGTCTGAAGAGCTAGGGACTTGCCAGGATGCCCAGACTAGAGCAGCACTTCCCAGGCAGTGTCCTGGGATGCTACATCTCCAAACTACTGGGCTTCAGTCACCCACCTGCCTCAGCCTCCAGAGTAGCCAGCAGACATTGTTCTCTTAAAACACCTAAGGAAGATGTTAGAATTTATTACATCAACAGAAAAAGAGAGAGAAAAAAAAGGAGGGCTGTGGAGCCAGAAACACCTGGTTTCAGGCCTCAACTGTCCTTAACACACTGTGTGACCACAGGCCAGCCACTCAGCCTCTCTGGGCCTCCTCACTGGGAAACAGAGCTCTCAGAGTTGGTGAGGTAGAACCTTGTGGCAGTGGAGCTGTAAGAGCCAGGAAGCAGAGGCTCAGGCACAGACACAGCGCGGGCACGGGCGCGGGCATGGGCACAAGAGGCAGATGGAGACATGGGCAGGTCCTGTACCGCCGATATCTAGAGCTTTCTGAGCCTCACACCCTCATCTCAGGTGTCTGGAATGTGGCTGGCTCCTGGGGCTGCAATTGGTTTCCTCTTAGGGGCTGAGATCTGGTTGGAGGAAGCATTCACTGGGGTGTGACCTGGAAGAGTTTTTCTCTCTCCTTCTCCTCCCTTGACTTCTGCTCCTGTCCACCATGCCACAAGCAGCTTCTCCTTCATGTCCCTGTGCCATGAGGCCTTTACTTTGGAGGTGGTGAACCCTAGACTGAAACCTCTACAAACTGAGCCCAAACAAACCTCTCTGCCTTTGAGCTGCAGAGGTCAGACATTGAGCCTCGAGGAACAGAAAGTGACCGAGAGAGGTCCCACCATCCTCTTCAAGGACAATCCCAGTGACACACTTCCTCTGGCTGGATCCACTTCCCCTAGTCTGTACCAGCTCCCAGGAGCCAGGGGCTAGAAGCCAGGAAGTGATTAATCCATTGAGAGCTACATGGTCCAGACTCTTCCAGCCTCTGTCTTGGACACAGCTCTCCTGGGGGCCATGTCTTCAACATACCAGATTTTGGGGGGATGTCCAGCACTCAACCCTAACAACCTCAAACAAAAATGGGAGCTCACAAAAGAGTGGGGGACACTGGAGATGACCACATTGTCTTAGTTACTTTTTACTCACTGCTGGGACAAATACCCTACACCCAAAATGAAGGAAGGAAAGGTTTATTTAGCTCACTGTTACTGGAGGTTTCAGTCTATACTCAGCTGGCCCTAAAGCAGAGAGGCACATGGTAGAGAGCAATAGTTCATGGTGGTGGAACAGCAACAATATGGTGACAGAGGCAACGGAACAACCAGGGGAAGAGAGAGCAACAGTGTGAGTCTGCCTCTCTGTCTCTCTTTGTATTACATTCAGGCTCTCTGCCTCAACATATCCACCTTAGGCTACACCCATAATCCCAAAAGTACTCAGACTCATAATCCAATCAGTACTAAAACACATAATCCCAGTAGATCATGAGTTAGTCTCAAACTCTAGAAGTCCCCGCCCTATGATTACATGAGGCTTTGGGGGGACAACTAGACATAAATCATAACAGCCATCAAGTCCACGTGACCCTATGTGGTGGTCTGGGGGCTCCACCCTATGCCATCTCTACAGCTCACAGTGTCCTACTCTGCCCTCCACTGTCCTCCAGGTCAACCATGGCAGAGAGCACTGGTGCCCAGCCTGGATGGTGATTCTCAGCTCCTGGGCAAGGGTGCCAGCAGCTTGGGGTGATGTCCTTGAGTTATGGTAGAAGGACAAGGGGTGTCACACACTGCCCACCTGCAACCTGGCCTGCATATGTCCTATGTGGAGTATACACCCCCTCCTGGGCTCCGAGCTGGGGACAAAACTGCTTTGGCCACTTAATGCAGAGATCTGCTTTCCCTTCTGATTCTTAAATCACAGCCTCAGTGGTCCACTTCTCAAGACCCCATTCCTAGGTCTGTACCAGGTCCCCCTAACCTTAGACTTCTCCTCCATGGCAGTGAAATAGGCCTAGAAGTCCTCTGAGCATCCTCAGCTGCTTTGGGGACCCCATGGCACAGGAGCCTATGTTTATGGGGTGCACACTGAATACATGAACTCATTGGTGAGCAAGGCAAAAACAGGATGACAGCCACATCCCCGTGTGCTGCTGAGAATGAGGTCTCAGGAGGGAGACCAGACAGGAGTGCAGAGCTCAGAGCCTGGGGCTTCCTTCCTCTTCCTCTTGCCTCTCCCTTGCAATTCCTGAGCTCTCTCTTATGAGCAGCACTGTCCACCAGCTATCTCTATCTACATCCATCAAGACGAGGCAGGAAATTAAAAAGGGCATCAGAGCATCTGCAATAAGCAGCTCAGGCCCCGGGACCGTGTGTGTTTTCAGGAGAACTGTGAGCCCTCACTTCCATCTCCAAGGAGGCACTTGGCCCAGATGGCAGCTGCTGATGAATCTGACCATTCGGGTGGGGGCAGTGGGGAGAGGAGGGAAGGTGGTGGGGGCACAGTCTTGTCCTTTGGGAGGACTGGTAGCACGCAAGATCAGCAGCTCCCCACACTGCAGGCAGGGCATGGACATCCTCCCAGCCTCAGTTTCCACACGAGTCAGTTACATTTCTCTGATCTTTACTATTTCCCTCTTCCTACTGATTTGTGGATTTCCCCCTCCTAGTTTCTTGAAATATGACATTAAGTATAGCTAAGATTCTCTTCTTGTTTGATGTAGCCATTTGTCCTTCAAAAGCCTCATGCCTGTGTGGTAAGGCTCAGCCCAGAAAGTGCCTATTGGAAACAGATGGCAGTGAGCTATAAAAGTCACCCTGAAGTGGAGACCCTGTCTCCATAACTGGTGTCCTTTGACAGAAGTGCCCCAGCCAAGGAAGCTAGAGCCAGAGGAGGCCAGGACTCAGGGCCCTGTGATGCCTGGCTCTTGGGCTCCTGCTCAGGAAGTGTGAGACAGGTCATCTTTGCTGGCTAAGCCACTCCCTCTGGAGCATTTGTTTCTGGCTTCCTCCTACCATTTCTGTTTCCCCTACTTTGCAAGTTCAAGTGGCTGCCTTCAAGATCTGGGCATGGTGGCACACGCCTGTGGACCCAGAAGACCCCACTCCAGCACAGCCAGGTCCTTCACGTGACTGACTTCATGGCTCACAGGAGACCCTCACTTGGCTGTGGGAGTTGGAGAACTGTCCTTTGTGTCCTCTGCCCCAGGCCAGCACTTCACAGTGGGAAGTTCCCCAACTTCCAGCAGGCCTTGTCTAGGAAGGTGGCTGCTAGACCTAAGCACTATGTCCTCCAGCTATGGCCTCAGGCACCCATGGGGTGAGGCAGGAAAAGCTACACTCCCCACCCTGACTCCAGCTCTGCAAGCTCAGCAGGGCCTTGACAGGTCTAACCCAGTCGCACTTCTTGGCCTGTTCTTGCCGCACTGCCTCCACTCATGGTGACCTAAGAACCGGCTCTTCCTGCAGAGATTCTGGGTCAGCTACTCCAGACTCTTCTCTCCCCAGTGGAGGGAAAAGATGCACAAATATGCAAAGCTAACACAGTCACAGAGGAGAGAAGCAGGTCTTGCGCCTGCTCAGCTCAGTTCAGTCCTGGGACCATATGAGCCAGGTCGCCTTCGCCAACTCACTTAGTCTCTCTGTGCTTCAGTTTTCTCCTTTACACACAGAAAGAATGAGAACACCTGCCCTGGAGTTGCTGGGGAATTCTGTAAGACCATGGCAGCAGCAGACACCAGTCAAAATCAGCTTCCAGCCATCCAGGGCTGTGTCTCGCTATTTATGTCTTGTCCTGTGCCTTGCTTAGAACCTCAGTCTTAGATGCAGCCTGATCTTTTTTTTTTCCCCACACTAAGAGGCTGTGGGCTGGCACCTGGGGAGACACAGGTTTAGTTGCAGGGAACAGGATGTGTAGAAAAATGACTCTTACAAACTCAAAGACACTGGGACTACATAGAGACCCCTGACCTTAGCCTGACAAATGTATCGCAATAGCTGCAATTGCAGTTGAACCACAGTTCACCTTTAGGCACCTTCCTGTTGGGAAACTGGCTCAGGGTGTAGAAAATGGGGCACAGAGTGGTGGCTGTGCCCATCTGTCTCAGGCTCCTCTCTCCCCTTTTATTCAAAGTACCTAGGAGTCTGGTGGGCAATTAACATCATCTGACATAAGGGAAGGGGAAGATAAAAGATAATTCACCAGCAGCCCAGCCTCACTCCCAGGCAGTCCAGCAGCAGAGAGGACAAACTGGCACTTGAAATACTGCAAAGTATACAACATAGTGCAGACTGGTGTCGCACGTGTGCCTTCTGCTGGGAGAGGGCTGGCACCTAAGCAGAGCTTCATCTCCTGCCAGCGTAGAGCACAGCACTGACACAGCTCACAGACCTTGTCCACTCTTGCTCTCAAGTGTCGTGTGCACAATACAGTTTGAGTATCCAGGCTCAGGGCAACAAAGGGGGCATCTGGGCCTGAGCCTTGGTCCCTGTGCAAGAAACCCCAAGTTCTCTTCACCAGAGTCAGGAGCCCCTGTCCTGAAATGGCAGACAGAAACACCAAAACAACACCTAGGATTTGGAGGCAGATTTATTTACATAGATGGACATGGATAGAGATCTTTCCCAGAATATCAGGCCCTGACCTCTGGTGGTCTAGGCTTATGACACAAGCAAGCAGGAAGTACAGAGCCAGATGGTTGTCAATTGAGGATTGCTTCTTACCAGCTATGCATCACAGTAACCAGCCCTTTCTAAGGAACAAAAGTGAAAGAACTGAAACTGGAACAATTACCTGAGCAATTAACAATCAGGGGTATACTGGCGGGATGTGGGTGGGGGAGATCTTCTGCTACAAGATGGTACACATCTCTGTCTCCTCCACCTTCTAAAGGCCTCTGGAATTCCACAGCCCCAGTCCCATTCTCCCTCTTCAAAACTGCTACATAGTAGCAGGCCAGAGATAAGGGCTCAGCAAAATGGTTGGGCAAGTGGACATGATCTGTTTGTCATTCAGGGAGATCCAGAACGTAGTTCCCAAGCCCTGCACCTGGGGCCAATCAGAAAGTGCTACCTTCAGTTCTACCTGTACAAAATCATGCAGGTTTTTGATAGAGTAGCCTAGATCTGCCATTACCCATGGCCCCTGTGAAGTCTCAATAGTCCACTCCCTCTCTGCAGAGCGTAGTTTTTTCCTTTAACAAATGTAAAACTTTCTACCTATTTTGTGTATCTTATCCAGGTCTTTGTTCAGGACCTGGATCTGGTCAGAGTCTACAGAAACTCAGAGCCCTGTAACAGCCCCTTCTTGTCTCTATGAAGACTCTATGCCACCTGAATAACACAAACTAGTATCTCCAACTAAATATCTCTAATATCTGCAAATTTCCTATTTTCACAAACTCTGAGGCTTAGAAGGTAGACAACTTAGGGGTTTGTGTCAAATGCTCATTAGTATTTTTAGAGACCAGCTAACTTAATCCTCATTAGACCCTTTCAGGCAACCACGGTTTTATTCCCATTTGGAAACTGAGGAAGAGAAGTTAGGGCACTCGCCCAAGGTCACACAGCCAGCAAGTAGTAAAGCACTGATTCTAACCCAGGAAGCCGGCTTCTTCAGTCCACATTCCTAGGAGCTTAAATGTGTGACATGGCCCAAACAAACATTATAGTAATGTTAGCTAACCACTAAGGTTAACGCAACAATTCTTATACTACATAGTGAAACGCAACAGTGCCTGGCATAGGCCTTCGACCAAGACTTCTATTTTTTCCATTCTACTAATTCATTTATTTACTGATTTTATTTTTTTCAGAGACACAGTCCTGTCATGTGATTCAGCATGGCCTTGAATTCCCTATGTAGTCCAAGTTAGCCTCAAATTCATAGCGACTGTCCTGCCTCAGCCTCTCAAGTACAGGGACTGCCGCCGGGCTCTGCTACTTCACTTTTGTCTTCCTCTGGAGCTGTCAGCACGTACCTCACCTTCCCCAAGATGGCGCCACTTTTTCCGCCAGTCATCCTCCCTACTGCAGCTGGCGACCAAGGTGCAAAGCCACGACTCGACCTTCTAAAGATGGCGTTCACGCTGCTCCCTGCCTCGTTCATAATGACCTCACTCTTGGGCGTCAATCCATCACCTTTGACCTTTTGGAGCGCGCGGCCAATACGCGGCTCTTTCAAGATGACGCCGCGCTCGCAATCTCGCGGAAATAGCGTCTCTGTCAAAGGTACTTCCGGGTGCGCCGCCAGCGGGTTTAGGAGGCCTGCGGTGGCGACTGTGGCGGCGGAACGCCCGGCGTAAGCATGGACCGGAGGAAAAAGCCTCTGGACGTCACGGCGTCCTCGGTGAGCCTTCAGACTTTTCTGGTTTGGCCGCCGGGACCCCGCGGGCCTGCGCGTCGGGGGCATCGCGGAGGGCGCGCTGGGGACAGGTCGGCGAGGGCCAGGACGGCGTCTCGGCGCGCCCCTCATCCAGCGCGGGCTGGACCGGGAGCCGAGCAGACCCGCTCCGAACTCCTTTTCCAAAATTCTGGAGTAGTGCAGACCAGAGAATGTGTGGCTAGAAAGTTAATACAGGCTCAGAAGAAAACATGGAAGTGTTTATGAATTTATTTATTGTTTGTTTTTGAGACAGGGTCTTGCTGTGTAGTTCAGGCTGGCCTCGAACTCAACAGGCGATCCTCCTGCCGCAGCCTCCGAAGTGTTGGAATTACAGGAGTAAGCCACCACGCCCGGCTAGAATTGTTATCCTTCTTGAGATAGTCTCCTTATGTAGGTTCGGGCTGTCCAACTGTGAAGCCCAGGCTCGTCTTAAACTCCCTGTGGTTCTCCTGCGTCAGCTTCCCCAGTGCCGGAGCCAGTATGCCTGGCCACATTGAAGAATTTAGAATATTAGGTTCTGTAATGAAATTGACCTTTAAAATCCATGGCCACATTTAAATTTCTTTCAGACCAGAAATCATTGACTTCATTTTTATTTTGACTGTTGCTTGGTGATAAATACCTGCTTTAGATATGCCTCGCTCTGTAAGCAGCTGTGGGAGAGGTAGGAGAGCATCCTCCCAGGCCTCCTTCTCTGCCTCGTCCTGTCTGCCCATTCTAAACCCTGAGAGCCAGCTCTAGTTAGAGTTTCTATGACAAGAGTAGATGAAATGTGGAGGTGTTCTCAGCCCACTTCATTTTAAGATGAAGATATTTAAGTCTTGCATAGCTTTTGAGGCTTAGCTCAGAACTTCCTCTGATCACCTGGACAGAAGAAAGAATTTCATAGCTGAACTTTCCTTTCTTCCATTCAGATGCCTTTCTTTTTCTTTTTTTCTGTCTGTGGCACTGGGGGCTGAACTGCATCCCTAATCATTTGTCTGTTTCCTTTCTTTTGAAACAATTACCTGAATGGGCTCAAACTTGCAGTAATGTAGCTGTCTATCCACTGCTAGTGCTGAGTAAAATATTTGTTTTACTTTCCTTGTTTTATTCTAGTTGGTAGATCTTAAAGCTGAGCTCTTCCGAAAACAAGAAGAATTCCAACAAGAAAAACTTCTGAAAGATTCTGGAGTTTTAGGAAAACCAAAGACAGCTAATAAGGTAAAATTAGGATCTCCTTGTCCCCATTGTGTCAGTGTGGGTGAAATCACTGTACTTATGCTTAGAAAGTATCAGTAGTGTCTGTTCATGTGAGCGATAAAGAAAAATCCCCTGTCTAGTATTTGGGTGCCTACGTGAATCGTGTTAAATATTGAAGCAGGAATTAGTAT
The DNA here is from genome assembly GCA_004027915.1 of Capromys pilorides. Taxonomy (NCBI): domain Eukaryota; kingdom Metazoa; phylum Chordata; class Mammalia; order Rodentia; family Capromyidae; genus Capromys; species Capromys pilorides. The sequence continues at coordinate 2,794 of PVKN010000100.1, read as the reverse complement.
AATTATTTAAAAGCATATCACAATATTGTTTTGTAAAAAGGTGATTTGTTTGTTTGTTTTTGAGACAGGGTCTTGCTGTGTGATTCAGTCTGATCTTGAACTCACTTTGTAGCCCAAGCTGGCCTCCTACTTGTGGCGATCTTCCTACCTCAGCCTCCCAATACTGGCAATACAGGCATCTACCACCATGCTGGGCAAGACATGATGTTAATACATTCATGGATCATAATCTATTACACAGATGCTCTGCATGCAAAGAGATAACAAAACATAGCAGGCCCTGTAAGGGTTATAAATGGTTTTCTAATTTTATAAGTAATGGTCTATGCTATTTGTATTACTAATTCTTTGCAATTGTGTGTTTTCTTTACAGTCTTGAATTAGGTTGTGATCATTTAGGAGGTTCAGTAGCTCTGTAGTCTAGGGAAATTCATATACCACAGTTCACAGTTCAGGGCTTTTCTGCTCCAGCAGCCCTGCAGATGGCCAATATCTGCAGGATACAGTTAGCTGTTGGAAGCAGCAGTTATCCCACCAGCCTGAGATCCATGATGTCCTCCTTCTGACGTAAGACAGAGATTGCCTTGAAATGTTGTGGTCTTTCTCTCGTCCCTTTGAATTGTTCTCCAGAAACCAAGTATCTGGAGCAAGCAGAATGCAGGGGTTTCAAATCGAGCTGAGAAGGATGCAGAGCAGAAGCTTGAGGAGCTGAAGACTTTAGACAAAGCAAGGTATGGCTGAGCTCTGAAGGGTGTGGTTCTCTCTGTGACCACCTATGCCAAGGAATGAGTTTTCAGGTTTTACTTGTCTTGATTTACAAATTTGATGTTCAGCACCAGTCCAGTCAGGTGTTCTGTAAACATAAACACAGTTTCCCTGATGTCTGAGGGGCACGGCCTCCAAGACCCACTTCCTGCACATAACAAAACCAAGGGTGCTCGCATTTGTCACGTGAGAAGATGTAGCACACAATCTACACACTCTCCAGGAGCTTTGGTGCTCTCAAAAGGTTGATGTTCACGTTGTGTGAGTGCTCTGTAAGTGGCTGTGTGATGACAAGTAAACGTCTATACAAATTTGCTACAGATACGACCACTGGCAGCCTAACTGAAAAGTACAGGTCAGCAGCTACGCAGTGTTTTGAATAAAATTTATTGGTATAGTTTAGGTATTCATAATGATGACATTGGTCATAAGGAATTTGTACCTGCACATGATGTATTTTGATTCTTTTTTCTTCATTCCCCTCGTCTCCCCTTAACCCCTTTTCCCCCCTGTTTACGAAAGCTTTTTCTTTTCTCTTTTTTTTCTTTTGCCTTTCTTCTGCACTCCCTAGTTCACCTTCCTATTCGAACATTTTCTTCGTATTCACAATGTCCTTTATACATTTTGATCCTTATTTACACTTTGGGTTTCTAACACCAGAGAAACAATGAAGTGTTTACATGTACGTGACCAATCTTTTTCACTTTAGGCTATGCAGCATTCTTGCAGATGTCTTTGATCCACAGTTAGGGGCCCTGGGAGGTGGACTGTAGCTAGGGAGCCCACTGTCCTCTACCACAGTATAACTCATGAGTCAGCTTTTGTCTCCTGAAGACACCGAGTCTTGCTTTGAGGTTTCATTAGTCCTAATGCTGTCAATCAGGTGTTGGGGTGTCTTTGTGCTTTTGGCAATTGTGTGGAAGCCAAGGCACACTGCCCACACCCTTACCTCTAGTATTCCCTGGAATGCTCTGGATAAGGGCTAGGACTTTAGTACTTAGACACCTAAACTTTTTTTCCTAGATCAACAGAATGAGTGAAGAAAGGTGAAAGAAGGATGCAGTGAGTGTTCCAACCTTTCACTATGTTCGTCACCTAATATCGTTCACGCTTTGTCTTTCTCTTTTCCTTTACTGTCTTTCTCCCTCTCTCTTTCTTCATAAAAGCTGACCTTGCAGAGTATGATGTTATTGGTGTGACATAGGTGAGCAATGGCAAGGGCCTCCTGAGGAGAGGAAGAGGGGAGGTGACAGGACTGTGTGGGTCTGGTCTCACAGCTCTTACAGGCAGGGCCTTTGTGTTTTCCTTCTGTCTGGTAACCGATGCTCAGAAAGGTTAGGTAACTTCTTGCAGCCTCTGGATGCCGTTGGAAGTGAAATTGCCTAGCCAAGTGTGGTCGCACAGGCCTGCAATCCAGGCACCTGGGAGGCTAAAGCAGAATTGCAGTTTGACTCCAAACCTAGCAATTTAGCAAGACCTTGTCTCAAAATTGAAAAATAAAGAAGGGCTGGGAATGCAGCTCAGAGTGAAGATCCTGGATTTAATTCCAAATACTGCAGAAAAGGAAGGAAAAAAGAAATGACAGGAACTTTTCTGCTGTGAGTTTATGTCACATTCCTGAGAGGATGCCCAGTTAGCTCTAGGGGCTGTCCCTCCTGTCGTTGAGTATTTCTGCTGTAAAGAATCACTGGCCCTCTTACCCAGCCTGTGCCCACTGAAAAGTCACCAGAGTTAATAGCAGAGGCCACTTTGTTAAAGCACCAGTTGGTTTCTGCTTTTTAGCATTGTGTGTGGAATACATTATCCCTCCTCTTTAAAATAAATATTGTCGGTGTGCCCCGCCGCCGCCGCCGCGCCTGAACGGAACTGCTTCTTCTTCTGGCCCAGCGGCCCCTGCGCCGGGTCTGTCCCGCCGCCGCCGCCGCGGTGCCTGAACGGAACTGCTTCTTCTTCTGGCCCAGCGGCCCCTGCGCCGGGTCTGTCCCGCCGCCGCCGCCGCGGTGCCTGAACGGAACTGCTTCTTCTTCTG
>PVKN010000099.1:91217-113236 GCA_004027915.1 Capromys pilorides | reverse complement strand
ATATGTAATACAACCATTGTTAAAGTTTTCTTGTTTTGAAAATCCTGTACTATATGTACTCTTGCTTGTTACTGTTTTCCTATCTTTGTTTCTTCTATTTTTACTCTTTAAAATAAAATCTAAAAATAAAAAATAAAAAAACATTACCCTGAGTTCCCTGGTGGGAATCACAAGACAGGATGAAATCATTTGACTGCAGAAGCAGCAGGGGATGTGGTAACAGAAGCAAGAGGTGGTAGTGAAGAGGAGACACCAGAAGCCAAGGTGTGCAGGCAGTCACCAGGAACCAGAAGAGACGAGGATTCTCCCCTGCATCCTGCAGGGGGAGACAGAAGCACAACCCTGCCCATACCTTGAAGCTCAAAGGGGCCGAATTCAGACTCCTGGTCCCCAAAACTATAGAAAAATGAGACCACACTGGTTGAAGTCGCTTGGCTTGGGGTCATTCGTTAGCAATTGCACAGCTCTGAGCTCTGAAAGGCTCTCTGTTTGGCACAATGCTCTGCTGATGCTTCATTAAATTCTAATTTCTTAACATTTTCATTGTGTACTGTAGACTCCATGGGAGCTGGTCCCTAGTCCAGTACATAGGTGCAGCCTCCATCTCTGATCCAGATAAACCAAACATCTCACCTGAGATATCAGCGTCACTTAAAAATGAATCAGTGCCAGGCATACCTGCATTCTCAGCACTCTGGAGGCTGAAGGAGGAGGATCACCATGAAACAGCCTAGGCTACATAGTGAGTGCAAGGTCAGCCTGAGCTGCATAGCAAGATCCTGTCCCAAAAAGAAAAAAAAAAAAAAAAAAGGATTAGAAAATAACTTGTTCTTATGATAAGTCAGTCATGCTCATTACGAAGGAGTATGAAACTCAGATTAAGTTTAAAAGGTAAGCCAGGTATGATAGCATCTACCTATAATCCTAGCTACTTGGGAGGCTGAGACAGGATGATCACAAATATAATACCAGCCTGGGAAACTTACTTAGATCCTGTCTCAAAATGAGAAATTAAAAGGACTGAAATGTATCTTAGCATTCTCTAGGTTCAATTCAAAAGAAGAGAAGAGAAGAGAAGAGAAGAGAAGAGAAGAGAAGAGAAGAGAAGAGAAGAGAAGAGAAGAGAAGAGAAGAGGTAAGAGACTTCAAAATTTGCTTGACATCAGAAAGGATGTATGGCCAAATGCCTGTCCCACCAGGGGCTGCACTAATGTCCCTTTGTGCTTAGCGCTGGCTGCCCTGGAGCAGCTGTAACGTACTTGTCTCCCCATCAAGTGCACTCTTCACAGCCACTACCTCTGGGAGGCCAGTGAGATTGGATCACAAAGCCCTAGGACCGCCTCTCCAAGCCACTCCCTGTAGATCCAAATCTCTTCAGATTCTCCTGCCTTGCTCCCTGCTTCTGACACTAATATACACCATCTGGAGGCATATATGTGCCACAACCTATTGGAGACTCACTTGTCAGGAGTCCCTGCCCAGGCTCCTGGACCAAAGTCCTAACTGGTTCACCTGGTGTTTGAGTGAGGCAGTGTGGGCTTTGGAGTCAGGCAGTTAAAGGTTTAAATCTTGGCCCTGCAAGAACCAGGGGCCTCTCCTTTCAGTCATGCAGCTACTTAACCACCTGCTCCGTATCACAGACATGTGGCTGCTCCAACTTGCTGGGCTCTGCAGTACAGCAGCAAGTTGGGTTGTATGTTTCTAGCTCAGAATCATCACCATGGTCTCTGCAGAGGAAAAGCCAAGAAGCACATTTCCCAGAGTCTCCTGCTTCTGGGGTAGAGACCCAATGAGAGGCATTCAGGCAAGATTTGGAAGGCCAAGGGAAAGGCGTTTTCCTTGTAGCAACTGTAGACTTCCAGGCAGATGGTGGCAGTGACATTTGCAATAGCTTCCAACAAATTACTTGTGGGCAAGTGAGCCAGGCAGCTGGGACTGTTCAAAACTTCTTTCAGCTTTATAGCAGTTTCTGAGCAGGCTGTTAGGAATTACTTTCCATATGGCTGGCTGTGGCGGTGCATGCCTATAACCCCAGAGCTGTGGGAGGCTGAGGCAGGAGGATTGCAGGTTTGAGCGCAGTCTGGGTAACTTACCAATTTAGCAAAGCCCTCTTAAAATTTTTTAAAATTATGTTTTTATAGGGCTAGAGATGTAGCTTAGTAGAAAGCTCTTCGAGTTCAATTGCCAATCACAAAAACACAAATACAATGAAAAAGCACACTTTCCTTATTGCTACAGACTGAAACATTGGATTCCAGGGTGTTTCAGAATTCACAGTGGCCTGCAGGTGAGCTCTTGAGAACCATCTGTCACAGGACAGCCTGAGACACCCCTAGTCTTCAGTCCCCCAGCCTCACAACTGCAGAAGCCTTTAATTCCACAGATTACAACCCCCTGCATAGGGCCAAGGAGATAGCTCAGTGGAATCAGTGCTTCCCTAGCAAGCAGAAGGTCCTGAGTTCAATCCCTGGTACCGCAAAAACAAACAAACCAATAAAACCCCCTGCATATAGAATAGGTTTTGTCCTCCTGACCACAGAACAAAGTCCCTCCCATCACAAGAGCTTGCATTTCTAGTGGTCTGGGGCGAATGATAAACAGAGGAATAAAGTCTACTTTGCTTAAGGTGGTCAGGAGAGCCCTTTTTGAGGAGGGAACTTTTAAGCTGAGACTTAAATCACCCCAAGCAGATAGCCACTGGAAAATCTAGAATAGCTTTGCAGGTGGGAACAGCAGGTGGAAGGGCTCTGATGAGTGAGTGACCATGTCATGTCTAAGATATAGCAGGAGACCTTTGCCGTTAATCATACTAGAGAAGCCCCGCCCATCTCCAGCCCCACTGCTACCTCTTCTTTTCTATTTCTTCCAGAACAGGTGACTGTTATCCGTAATCGTGCTCAACTTTTTGTTTACCAGATTGTCCACCCATTGTGCAGGTGAGCAGACGGCTTGTCTTGTTCGGCTCTCTATCCCCTGAGCCTGACACAACACCTGGCTACTGGATGATTAGTAAGTGTTGGGCCCGTGGACCAATGAAGGCACAAAGCTTGGTAAATGCCTTAATGGAGGTTTGCTCAACGTGCAATGGAAACTCCCAGGAGGGAGCAACAGCTGTGAATGGGACCCTCAAGGTTTTCCTGTCTGTGCCACTTGAATCAAAGAGAGCAATAACAGGAGAGCAAAGAAGGACCCTCTGCCTTTACTTTTTTCTTTTTTGGTGGGGCAGGGTCTCACTACACAGTCCAGCCTCATAGTGATCCTCCTGATTTCTGCCTCCCTAGTGTTGGGATTACAGGCATGTGCCACCACACCTAGACTCTATCACAAGCTCAGCATGCAGTGCCGGGGATTGAACCCTGGCCCCTGTGCTTACCTAAACAAGCGCTTAGACCTCTGAGCTATACCACCAGTCCTTCTGCCTTTACTCTTCTGCCTCTGTTTATCCAAGGGCAAGGCGTTCTGGACTCCATCTGGTGCAGACATTCTCTCAGGCATTAGGTGGAAGGATTTCCCACATCTGACCGCTGCTTGCCCTTACACAACGTATTTCTCCTCTATGAATAGAAAGCAGCTAAGCTAAAAATGAGAAATGTCTGCAAGTGTAAGGAGAGAAGGACTTTCAAGGAAAAGGATGTTTATCTGCACTGACTTGGATCTGCTAGGAGGACCTTGATACATAGATAGACATACATTTTTAAAACCAAAAATGTTTGTCCACTTCTGTTGCCATGGTGACACCTGCTAACCAGGATGGGACCAGAAAATGTGGCAACTGAGACTAGCCACAGTCAGGTTGCTGAGGTCTCAGTTTCCTCATCAGCCCTTCCGTTTTCTCCTCCCACCTTGGTTTCCCATGACACTTGGGGCACAGAAGGAAAGAATGATAACCAAAGCAACCTTTTGAAAACAATCTGATTATATCAGTTTCCTGCTCTGAACCAGTCAGGGTCCCCTCTTCCCACTCAACATAGAATCCAAATACCACTTAGTGGCCTACTCTACCCTACTAACTGAGACTACTCATTGTCCCATCCTCTGTCAGCAGCCATAACCAGGCAGTGCTTCTCCTTCCTTGGACATCTGCAACATGCTGGTCTCAGTGGTCTGGCTGGCTGAGGCATCTTCCAGCTGTAAAGAGTGCTCACCTCCTGGGAGGCCATGCTGACCCCTCTGTGGAATAGCTCTCCAGGGCATGTCCTCCTAGGACATGACTACTTTTTTTCTCATGCTCACTGCAGTATACAATTAGACCTTTATCTGTTCACCATCTCCTGGCCAACTTCACCAAGAACTCTTTCAAAGAAAAGTGTTTATTGTTAGCACTTCTAGCCCATTGCCTAGCATAATGCCTGGCAGGAAGTAGATGCTCAAAACACATGCTTGTTACTCAACTCACTGCCACCCCATCTCCAGTCTAAGGGAAAGAAGAAGACAGGGCACTACCTCCTGACTCAAGGCTAGAGGAGTAGGCACTGAGGCGGGGGAACCCAATGACCTTTAGGGGGCCGCAGCCCAGACAGCTGAGCTATGCTAAGGAGATAAGATCCCTGACATGTGGTCCCAGTTGTGAGTGAGGCTCCTCCATCCCACCCTGCAACCCACCTCTCTGTGTTCCCTGCTTCTTGGCTGGTCTCTGGGGTTGGTGGAATAGCTACCTATAGTGGGGACCAAAGCTAAGCTCACTCCTAAGTTAAATTCTCTGGTGCTCAGAGGGTTGATCATTACACAAAGCAAATTTTTCATCTTAATAATAATGAACCAGGAGCTGAAGAGATAGCTCAGTGGTTTAAGCACCTGCCTGACAAGCACAAGGACCCAAATTTGGTCCCTGGTACCACACACTGTGTCAGCCCCAAAACTGGACATGGAGGTGCATGCCTATAATCCAGTGCTGGGGAGACTGAGACAGGAGGATCACCACAACTCTGAATTGCATAGCAGTGAGATCCTGAATCCAATAAATCTTCCCATTTATTAAAAAAGGATCCTAAGTATTGGAGAGGTTGAGAAAATTGTCTGAAGTTACTCAGCTTCTAAATCTAAAGAGGTTGAACATTTAACCATTAAATCCCACTCTTCTTTACATGTAATCCCTCCCCTTCTGACCAACTTCCTGCCCCCCTATCAAGCAGAGAAGGTCTTGGGGTCCTCTCAGTAAGAACAAGCATTAGTTAGGGATCATAATTGGAGAGTCTATATGCGTGACCTCATGAGAGGAACTTAATCATTCCTTGGGAGAATTTGGGGATCAATCAAAGATGATTAAAGAATACCAAGCAAATTAAGGACACTTTTTTGTTTTGGAGTTGTTTGGTTTTTTTTCCATATAAGATCTCATGTATTATAGGCTGCCGTGTGTGTGTGTGTGTGTGTGTGTGTGTGTGTGTGTGTGTTTGTGGTACAAGGGATAGAAATCAGGAAATTGTGCTTGCCATAGAGGTGCTTATACCACTGAACTTCTCCCAGGCAAGAATATTAAGCAAATTAGAAAAGTTTTTAAAATGCAGAAAGTATTAGGTAATTAGTGGCAGCTGTCATCATAGACCCATCTTGAAATCTCAAGGGCTCAACACAGAAAGCTTATATCTTTTTTTTTTAATTTTATTTTATTTTATTTATTTGTTTGCTTGTTTGTTTGTTTCTTTATTTACTTATTTTATGGCTGGCTCAGCCTGCCCTGGTGGTGGGGCTGGTGCAGCATGTGGTGCCAGGGATCAAACCGCAGTCCCTGCAGTTGCCTGAGCTTTCCTAAGAAGGCGCTTTAGACCACTGAACCATCTCGCCAGCCCAGAAAGCTTATATCTTGTTCGCCTTCGCCTCTCATTCAGGGGCTGATGCTGGTTCACGCCCCTCCCCAAGTGGTGAATCAGGAGCTCAGATTACTTTCTTCTCACATCTCACAGCTCCATCTCTGAGGGATTCTTTCTACACACCTGGAGAGGAGTGCTCACTTCGGCAGCACATATACTACACACCTGGAGAGGAAAGAGAGAATGTAGACACTTTGGACTGCCTTGCCCAGAAAGGCCTGTCACTCCCCAAACATTTCCATCACCTGAAGTTAGTCATATGGTCCTTGCAGAACCACAAAGGAGGCTAGGAAATGCAGCTCCTTGCATCCCTGGGACTAGAAAACAATAAACACATAGCATTCTCTTTACCATATTATATAAGAAATAAAATGTGATCATTGTACTTCTTGTGACCCAGCCATAAACAATGTTTATGCAATAATTAATAATTTAAATAAGAAGATCTGGGGGGCTGGGCAGATAGCTCAGGGGCACAAGTGCCTGCTTGGCAAGTGTGAAATCCTGAGTTCAATCCTTGGTTCTGCCAAAAAAAAAAAAAAAAAATAATAATAATAATAATAATAATAATAATATCCAAATATTTATTCAACCCAAAATGTATAACATAATAGGAAGATGAAAAGGATAGAAGTAAAACTAGTAGTATGGAGAAGAAGCAACTAGGATTAGGGTAAAAGAGCTAACTCTTTTTCCATGGTATAGAAAAAAATTTGGGGGCCAGGGAGATAGCTCCGTGGTACAAGTGCCTGCCTGGTAAGTGCAAGGTCATGAGTTTGAACCCTGGCCCCACAAAAAAAAAAAGAAAGAAAAAAATTTAACGAAGTAATAGCAGTATAGACAGGTTATTTAGAAATGTGGTGGAAAGTATAGAAAGGAGACCTTAAAAGAACTCTAGCCAGGCATGATTGTACCACCTATAATCCCAGTATGCCAGGAGGCTGAAGCAAGAGAATCACAATTTAGCATAGACAATTTAGTGACTTAGCAAGATCCTGCCTAAAAAAAAAAAAAAAAAAAGATTAGGGGATACAGGTTGATGCAAAGGACTTGGATTTAATCCCCAGTGCAATAAAAAAGAAAGAAGAGTTTTCACGTCTAGAAAGTTGAGATGAGGAATAGGGGAAGATACTGCACTATTTTAATTTTTGTACTAGGTATTCACACTTCCTTTTTTTGTATTTTTAATACAGGGTCTACAGGCACTCACTAAGTAGATCGGACTTGTAGTGATCCTCCTGTTTTCAGCCTCCCAAGCACTAGGATTACAGGCACACCACCATGCCCAATCTCAATCGACCATCTCAGCATGCCCCAGGGGCTGGGCCAGCATGGCACACTGGGATTGAACCCTGGTCGCTGCATTCTGCCTAAGCAAGTGCTTTAGTCTGCTAAACTATCTGGCCAGCCCTCTCACACTTTCCTGATTAAAAAGTTAAATTAAGTCAACTTTTCAGAAGAGAAAAAGAAAAGAAAGTAACTTTATTGCTTCTCTATCAAACAAAGGGCAAGGATACACACCAGCTGTGACACATGGTACCAGTAAAAAGCAGAGACCCAAAGGCACAGGTCTAGCAAAATGCAGCTGGTCCCTCATCTCCCATCACACCTCAGAGAGCCACGCTTAGGCCAGCATAGCTGTACACCTGCAGTGGTGTCCCAGAGGAGGGACCTTGTGTTGCTTAGGGCAGGCCTGGGACATAAGCAGAAACAACCCAATGCTTCTCACTCCAGTACTCCCCTGGGAAATAACAGTGCTCTGCCCCCCTTGGGCCTGCAAGAGAATGCTCTACCTTAGAGCTGGGCCACAGGTAACACAGCTACCACAACTGGAAAGAAACAAAGGAAGGGGCACACCTATTTGAGTGTACTAGAAAAGATGCACATTATGTCCTGTCATGTTCCACTGAATTATTATCCTCTGGGATCCAGAGGGCAGAAAAACTGGACTTCGGCACCCACATGCAGTGCCTACCCATATTCTGGTTCTAGGTCCCTGAGGAAACTTCAGAGGGTTTTAGAAGACTGGAGGACCATCAGCTGGATGAGCTTGCCCATCAATTACAGACTTGCACCAGGCTCGAGTAGGGCCATTCAAGTCTGTGACCTAAGCCTGAGGTAGGTCAGATTCTAACATGTAATGGGTTATTATCTCAAAGCAAGAGAAAATGAAGAAGAGGTTGCAGGGATTAATCCACTGCCCCCCCCCCACAAGTAGGACCTCATCAAACCAACTCCAAAGAACACAAACCAATGGATCACTGGAAACTAGACACGATTTTTAAAGTACTGGAAGAGCTTCCTCTGGAGACCCACCAGATCCTTTCAAATCTAACCTTCCATTCATTTCTTACAAAAATGACATAAGGCTTCTGTGACCAAGCACATCAACCACCAACAAATACCCTCCTCTCTTCCAGAAGGGATGATGGGTCGGCAGAAACACTGTCCCCGCTGTCCTGTGGGGGGCTTATTTCTTCACATCTCTCCATGTCTGGCACACGAAAGCTGCTCTCAGAAGTCACCTGAGGCTTCTAAGACAAAGAAGAATTCACTCCTGGGCTGTCCCTACAAGTCTAAAGATCACCCCTGTAGTCAGGTAAGGTTCTCAGAAAGGTGACAGCAATTATGGTTGTGGCAGTAGCTATATTGTGTCAACTTGAGGAAGCTTGGCTGGATGGGTTTGGCTGGTTCCGGGCTGTGGGGGCCCCATCCTGCAGGATGGGGAGGGCCTGCCCTGGGACGTGATTGGCCCCAACCTGGGATGTGATTGGTTCCACCCTAGAGCCAGATGGGCCACCCCAGAGTGATTCAACACAAAAAGTGTATAAAAAGGAGTTGAGGAAGACTAGGCCCTGCCCATTTCCTTGGAGATGTCCTGGCTTGTGGAGGAGCTTGATCTTCATAGCAGTGCCACTTCAGAGGAGCTTGGATCTTCACAGTGGAGCACTGGCACAGGATTTGGAAGACAGAGGTTTGATGGATGCCATAGCTGATGCTCCTCCTCTACTCTTCATTGTTTTCTGCCACCAAGAACTGCTGTCATTTGTTTGGAGCCAGTAGAGTACGAACTGAAACCTCCACAAACTGTGAGCCACATAAACCTTTCCTTCCTTCATTTTGAGTGTCACGTATTTGTCCCAGCAATGAGTAAAAAGTAACTAAGACAATGGTCACAGTAACAATGGCCAATACTTGTTGAATGTTCCAGGCACACAACATTTTACTGGCTTCAATAATTTTGATCCTCTCAAGGCAAGAATTGCCATCACCCCCATTTGACCAAGGATAGAAGAGAAGAACCAGGAGGCATGGCAATTTCCCCAGGGGCACACAACTAGCATTTGGAGGGGCCTATGTGGGATCCCAAACAGAGTAATGCTACACTTCATGGCTTAGTCTCTCACAAAGTTTAAGTTTGGATCTTGGATCTGCCACTTCACACACACACACACACACACACACACACACACACACACACAATCTTGAGAAATTTCATTCCTATCTCTGCTGCTCTGTTTCTCCTCAAACGAGGGCATTAATGCCCACTGTCCTAGTGATTGTGGAGAATTAAACAGTCACTGCAACTGTCTCAGCGCAGACCTGACACGGAAAAGTGTCCTTGACTTCAGGATCTTTTTCCCTATGTAGATGCAGGAAGAGATGGGAGAGGCTGAGGAAGAGGGGCAATTATAAACTCCTGGAAACTTTGAGGAAGTCAGCTGACTGCAGATAACGAGGACCCTTGCAGAACAAGGTCCCAGATTTCTCAGGCAACCCTAGGAAGAAGACAACACTAGCATCGGGCAGTTTACTCAGGGTGTTAGAAGCAGGACAGCTGTGTACAGACAGGCAGCCAGTTTGCCCACCGGGGCAGCCCAGAACTGTGGCTGTGCAGCTGTGCATGGGGACTATGGCATGGAAGTTTTGCCTGGTGTCTTAAAGAAATCCTGGAGTCTCAGAAATGAAAGAGGGGCCTGAGCAAGTGACACTCAGCATAGCCTCCCCAGCACAGGACAAGTATTTGACATTTGTTGAGTAAATAAATGATGGTTAGAAACAGGATATTATTTTTAAGAGGCTAGATAAGAAATGTTGGGGGTTTCAAACTAAGGACTGCCCTGGAGAAGAAGGCAGCCCAGGCAGAGTGAGGTTCTAGTCACCTCACTAGCCAGCTGTGTGACTTTGGACTGGTTGATTAACTGGTTGGTCTGCAATTCTCACATGTACACGTAAGTCCCATCGAGACTGGCAGGCACAAAGGTGTCCAACCCCCACCCAGGAGCAGGGCAGCCTCCCTCTCCTCTGTCCTCCACAGCAGTTGTTGATCTCATTTGGAGACTCCACCCCGACACACCTCCCATGCTGACTTCATTTTTCATCCATAACAAAGAGACTGGTTCCCTTGGGAGATCCTACCATGAAGGCCAGGGTCCGTGCCAAAGGCTTTTGTCCCCCACCACCCCACTTCTTCCGATTGGTGGGCATTCGGGTGGTTTCCAACTGCTCACTGTGCCACTGCTTGGCCTCCCGGCCTTGCCCAGGCCTGTGCACAGCTCCACTGCTGGCTTCTCTCCCCAGCCCTGAGTCAGACCAGGGCTGGAAAGCTCTTTGAAAACACCTGAGGGCCACCGCCCCAGCACTGAAAACAGAGGAGTCCCAGATGTCTGCCCCGGGGTGTGCAGCACCAGCCTGTGTGGGAAGCCACCTGATAAAAATGGTTCCATGAAAAATTCCTTTTCCTTCACGTATAGCCCCTTTCCTACAGTCATGGCTCAGCTGCCTCCACCCCAGTGGACACTGGCTATCACCCTCGTGGGGCCACAGCTCTATGCAAAAGCCCCTCTAACATCCAAGAATGATACATTGGCTTGACAGCTTTTAATCTACTTCATGTTTACAATGAGCCATAGAATTAGAGAGCCAAGGATTCAAACTAAAATTTGAACCCTAACTGAAAAAGAACCAAACTGATTCTCTGAACTCTGAAGCAAAAATCCAGACCATTTATTTTCCTGAACCATGAATCAAGCTGAGTTTTCCCAGGAAAAGACAATGAACTCTTTCCACCTTGTTCACAGGCTGTGGGGTCAGTAAAACTGGCCTCATTTCCCTGCCTGCAAATAAGGATAAAAGTCACTTCCTTGGGTGGTTGCAAGGGCTAAGGTGAATGATACGCTTATGGTCCCCAGGAGGTCCCAGGAAGACTGCAAAGAATGCTGAACAGTATGGCCCACTGTTCCTCTGATATGTCTCCTGGATCAATTTTGAGTGAAAACTGGGGGAGGTCAGAGTCACCCAAAACTTTCAGATGTGGGAGGCACCAGCCAAAGTTGGTTGTCCTGCAACAGAGTGTGACATGAGAAAGACTATGGTGGGGTGCTCCTGGCAGGCCCCTCAGTAGAGCTGGCTGAGCAGGGCAGGGTGGGAACAGTGTCCCTGTAGGAATAGAGCTGTCATCAGAGATTCCCTGGAGCCACAGGAAGATCAAGCCCTCAAATGTCACCCAGATACTGGCCCCGCATATGTATGACATCTGAAATAGTCCCAGGGACCACAGGTGACTTGAGAAGGGCAGGGAAATGTCAAAGACACTTAGGGCTCACAGGCACCTCGGATAAGCTTATGAGAGAGGGAGGTCACACACTAGGAAGCGAGGTGTCTTTAAACCCACAGCCACTTTCCCCTCATGCCAGTCTCACCTCCCACAGCAAAGGGTATTTGGGGGAGCTGCTGAAGGGCTCAGTCTTCCTGGGTGACCCTCGATCCCTCCTAGGAGGTTCTTTGCCTAGGGGGCCCCTCCACCAGGTCAATGGTTTGAACCCCACCTTAGTGCAAGATGGACTCAAATCTGCAAGGGGTTCCCTCTAACTGAAACTCCCATTGGAGGGACCACCCCAGTGGGTGACCAGCAGCACACTTGTGATACCTCCATGCCCTCCAAGCTGACTCAACCTAGACTCCACGTGATTGTGGGGCTTTTCAATAGAAGAAGGAATCTGTAAGGGTTTCAAAGCAAGTTTTATTGGTAAAAAGAATTAAGCTATAAGGCAATTAGAATACAACATCTTAGCAGACATTGGATAATATTAAGAATTCTATCCATTTATTCTAGGTGTGATGATACTACTGTGGCTATGTTTTTGGCTGGTTGTTTGTTTTCTGATACAGGGTCTTGTTACACAGTTCAAACTCATAGTGATCCTCCTGTCTCAGACTCCCCAACACTGTGATTACAGGCATGCATCACTATGCCTGGTCTCGATGGCTGGCTCAGTGCAGGGCTGGCATGGAATGTGGTACCAGGGATCAAACCATATCCTTGCACTTGCCAGGCAGGCACTTAGACTGTCTCCCTAGACCTGTGTTTTTATTTTTAAAAGTGCTTATTACCTTTTGAGAAAACTACTGAAAGATCTACAGATAAAGTGATGTGATGTCTAATATTTGCTTCCAATAATATGGGATTAGGTGAAGGGGTGGGAGCATAGATGAGACAAGCCTGGCTGTAGGTCATGAACACTGGAGCTGGGTGATACACGGCTGGGAGTTCACTGGAAAAGTCTGTCTAATTTTTTATAGACTTAAAATTTTCTATAAGAAGAACTGGCTTTCCATGTGCTGAAGACTAAAACTAGGCCCATATCTATCAACAAGCACTAAACTAAAGACAAAATGGATCAAAGATCTAAATATTAAAACAGAAACACTAAATCCACTGGAAGAGAAAGTAGGTAGAAATTTTCAGGACATTGAGGTAGGCACAAAGTCACGAACAAAACCCAAACTGCACAGGAAACACGACAAAGAATCAACTATTGGGATCTCATCCTATTAAAAAGCTTTTGCACATCTAAAGAAATCACCAACAGAGTAAAAAGACAACCCAGAGTGTGAAAAAGTTTTAGCTAACCATTCCTCAGACAGGAGACTTATATATCTCGAACATACAAACAATTGAAAAATATCTGACCCCCTAAGTTCAAAGACCCAATCTAAAAATGGGCATCTGAGATGAGTATGCACTTCTCAGATGAAGAAATACAAATGGCAAATACATACATAAAAAAAGTTCAACATCATTGGTCATTTAAGAGATGCAAATTAAAACAACGCTGAAATTCTATCTCACCCCAACAAAAATGGCTATTATCAAGAAATCAACCAACAACAAATGCTGGAGAACGTCTGGGGGAAAAGAAACATTTCTCCACTGTTGATAGGAGTGTAGTCTGGTACAACCTTGTGGAAACCAGCATGGAGATTCCTCAAAAAACTAGGATTATAAATCCCATCTATTTCCTTTTTGGGTATTTTCCCAGATGAATTAAAAAGATCATACCACAGTTTCACGTGCACCATGTTTATAGTAGCACAATTTGTCATAGCAAAATCTTGGAACCAACCCAAATACCTATCAACTGAGGAATGGATAAAAAAGATGTGGTCTTAAACTGGGTATGGTGTAATCCTAGCACTCTGGAGGCTGAGGCAGGAGATTGCTGAGAGCTTGAGGCCAGCCTGGGCTACATAGCGAATTGAAGGCCAGCCTGAACTGCATAGCAAGACCTTGTCTCAAAAAGACCCTCCCAAAAAAGATGTGGTCTTTATACAATAGAGCACTACTCAGCTATAAAGAAGGATAGAAATGAGACATTTATGGGGCAATGCAGGAAATCTGAGTCCATACTCATAAGTGAAATAAATCAGTCTTGCGTACGTAAACGTCATAAGTGTAAGAAGCTGAAAGAGTAAATAAGATCCAAAGTGTACAATAAATATTGTGAAATAGGAAGAAAATGCTCAACAGGAAAGAGAAACTGAAATGGGGGAAAGGAGGAAAGAAATAAGGGAAAAGGGCCAGCAAGATAGATCAGCAGTCTAAAGAGCCTGCCTAGGCAAACTTAGGCAACTGCAGGGACCGTGGTTTGATCCCTGGCACCACATGCTGTGCCAGCCCCATCCCCAGGGAAGAGTGGGCTGGCCATAAATAAATAAATAAAGTTTTAAAAAAAGAAATAAGGGAAAAGGAAAAAAAAAAAAAAAAAATATATATATATATATATATATATATATATATATATATATATATGATGGTTAAGATAGTTATACTATTAATTGCTATTAGTTCATTGAAAAGAAAGATTTATGCCTATATTGTTTGATCAGTTTTTCATGCCTATATTCTGTTGTATGAGCAACTACTTTGAATGAGCTCCTTTGTTTTTGCTTTGGTTTGATTTTTGGTGTTTGTTTGTATTTAGTACAGGATCTACAGGGTCTCACTACACTGATCAGACCCCTAGTGATCTTCCTATTTTCAGCCTCCCAAGACCTGAGATTACAGGTGGGTGCCACCATGTCTAGTCTCAGTCACCATCTCAGCATACCCCCAGGGTGAGGCCCATACAACCCCTGCTCAACCCAATCCCATTGCTCAGCTATTTAATCTGCTGAGCTATTTGGTCAGCCCTAGCAACTACTTTGAAGATAACAATATACAAAGTACTGATCACTTCACTACAATTTTGTCTTGAAATTTTATACCATTGAGAGACCACCCATATGGGGCTCCCCTCCTGTCCCTCTGTCAGACAGGAGTTTTCTTTCCCTCAATAAATATGCTCTGGTCATAAAAGAAAAGAGAAAAGAAAAGAAATTTGATACCATTGTTTTTATTGTTCATTCTTCTTTTCCTTAAAATAAAAATAAGGGGCCAGCAAGATAGCCTAGCAGACTAAGCACCTGCTTAGGCAAGCACAGGGACTGAGGTTCAATCCCTGGCACCACGTGCCACACTGGCCCCACCCCCAGGGGCCACTGAGCAGGATATCGAGAGTGGGCGTGGTGTCACATGCCTGTAATCCCAGCTCTGGGGAAACTGAAAACAGGAAGATCATTATAAGTCTGAGCTGCATAATGAGACTCTATTCCAAATACATAAAAATTAATTAATTAATTAATTAATTAAAAATAAAGAAAACATTTCTATAAGAAAAATGTTTTTTTAAGCCAGCATTTGTTCTTCATACAGGCCTTACTATCAAGCCCAGGCTAACCTCATACCAGCAGCAATCCTCTTGCCTTAGCCTCCCAATCCACGTGGTAGATTTCAAAGACATCCAGTCTGGTGCCACGGTGCACTCCTATAATCCCAACTACTCAGGAGGCTGAAATAGGCAGGTCACAAGTTCAAGCCAACTTAGTTTGACTCCTGACCAGTTTAAAAAGACAACATCTCAAAATAAACATTTTTTTAAAAAGAGGGGCAACTCAGTCCTAAAGCACCATGAGGTCCAACCCTCAGTAAAGAATAAAACAAAGAAAGCCCAATACCTCTCAGTCTCTTGAGCCAGAATTAAAACTTGACCATTGACAAAGGTATGTCAAGTCGGTCTCTTATTTCTGTCAAAACTTTCTGATGGTGGGACATGCCTGTGGTGGTGTTGCACGCCTGTAATCCTAGCGCTCAGGAGGCTGAGGCCAGAGGATTGCCAGCTAGGGCTACACAGTGAGACTGTTTCAAAAAAAGGAAAAATCTTTCTGATGCCACTGTCCTGTTCAAGAATTGTCTGTGGCTCTTGATTGCTCTCAAAACTCGATCTCCTCTCCCTCTGTGAGACCTGCCACGGTGTGTTCAGGTCAGCTTTCCAACTCCCTCTGCCAAGCCCCATGGAAGACACCCAGCCTCAGCACTGCCAGGCAGCATCAGCTTCCCTGGAAATGGCCCACAGTTTCCCATCTTGGAGCCTCTCTTGCCCTGTCTCTACCATGTAGAAATCTTTCTCCTCATTATCTGTTTGTCAAAACTTTACATGCTATTCAAGGTCCAGTTCAAATGTTACTTTCACCACAAAATCCTCCATGTGCACCAGAGAAACGCTAACGCTGCCTGGCCCCAACCTGCCATGGCTGACCACAGTATGCATATGCTTATCCCTCACATCACAGTTGCACAGAGGTGTGCCTGCCCAGCAGGCGGCTCCACTCCTCAGGGTCACTCTGTGGTACCCAGGCTCCTGCTGCCTGGACGCCTCTGCGTCTAGCCAACAGAGGGAAAAGTGGGCTGTGAGAGTGACCTACTGCCTACTGCAGACACAGGGAGGTGAGGTCGCCCTGGCTCTGCCCTGTGGAATGCAGCCTGCCTTGTCCAGAAAGGAAAAGTCGTCACTTCCGCCACGCCTGGACCTGAGCCGTCCACTGTCCCGCCGGCCCTCGCTTCCTCTACCGCACACGTGTCCTGTTCGCACGTAGGATCTAGCAATAGCAGAAGCAGCACTGCATGGGCTGGCTCCACACTAGAGGTCTCTGCATCCCCAGAACAGGCACGGCTCCTCTCATCTTTCCATTTTCACATGATGAAGAACAATGCCCCACGCTCACGGAGCTCTGGTGGGGACTCGGGACGCTGAATGACCCTGCTTGCCTTCTGCGGAACTTCCTGTCTAGCGGATGAGCACTCATCATGAGTGTCTAACTCCCCTGCCTGGGACAGCGCTGGAAGCCCGACCTTGCTGTCCATGTGGGGAAGGATGTGATGAGCCCCCCCACCTTGGATCCCCAGTTAAAGACTGGACATTGATAAGTGACAGACAACATGCATCCCCGCAGTCTAAAGAACTCACTCAGTGGTGCCAAAGCAATCCTGCGGCTGTGAGAGCCGAAGGCCACAAGTGCACAGCATCTGCGGAAGGAGGGAGAAATGCAAGGGGCAGGCAAAGGGGCTGCACCACTGTGAAGCTATGGGGGCTTTTGAAAATCTGAAAGTGAATCACCATTATTGAACACGAAGATCACTGTTAAACTGAAAACAACAGGAAAGCAAAGATTACCAGGCAAGTGCAAAGGAAAATCAAGCAGGTTGGTACAAGGGTAGGACAAAGAAATAAGTAAAATAAAGAAGGGTATTTTGTCATAATAAAGGGCATTTTACAACAACAAGATATTTATACTCCAAATAAAGCTTTGTGGGCATGAATCAAAAACTCATAGAGCCAGGCACAATGGCACAGATCTGTGATCCCAGATTTTGGGGAGGGCTGAGGCAGGAGGATCAGAAATCTGAGCCCAGCCTGTGCAATTTAGGAAGACCCTAACAAAAAATTAAAAATAAAAAAGGACTGGGGATGTAGCTCACTGCAAAGGCCCTGGTTTCAATCTCCAGCACCAGAAACTACAAGGCACTCAAGCACATTTGTAGGAAGTGGAAACCACCTCTTTCAGGTCACATCGAACATACCAATGACAGAGCTGACAAGGTAAATCTGCACATCTCAAACCCTATACTCTAGAAATCAAGCACAACTTTTTAGAGTTCAAATCACAAAAATGAACCACATAGCAAATCTCAAGGTACATCTTTTTAAATCTCAAGAATGTAGAAATAAAACAGTCAACATTCCCTAGACAAAAATAATATCAAGCTGGGCGTGGTGGCACACACCTGTAATCCCAGCACTTGGGAGGCTGAGGCAGGAGGATCAGTGCGAGTTTGAGACCAGCCTGGGCTACAAAAGTGAGCTCAAGGCCAGCCTGAACTGCATAGTGAGATTCTGTCTCAAAAAGAAAAAAAAAAAAAAATCAATACTCAGCAACAACAACAATAAAAAAAAGATGTTATCATTCAGGAATGTTTTAAGACTCTTAAGTAATTCTTGGATTATAAAACAAAAATGAAAAGACGGACTTTTGCTTCCAGGCAAGACGAAGTAAGAGAGGAGATTTACACTTCTGCTTGAAGCAACTAAACGCAGACAGAATGCATGATGCAAGAGCTTTCAGAACATTAGGCACTCAACAAAAGATGGTGTATCCTGAGTTGCAGGAGACAAGCCCGGGCCGTCCAGTTCAGGCTTGGGTGTTCAGCCTGCAAACCAACTGAGCCCCCCATCAAGGAGGCAGAGGTGAGGCTCCAGGAAGACCAAAGTACTGAGGTCCTCAGAAAGGACAGAGCTGCATCCATGGAGAATCCGGGGCTCTTGACTCCATCTGCTGCTCCCTCTCCCACTGCCTGAGCACAGCCTACCGCCCTGCTTACAACCCGCCTGAAACCTAACAGCTCTGCATGAGTACACAGCTGGTACACCCTCTCCTGACTTCTGAACTCTTCAGAAGTACCCTCTCTGCTCAGCACAGACAGACTCCACACCTTGGCTTCTGACCTCAGCTTCTTTTTTATTATCAGCCCACATTACATGTCACACTCCAGCTAGAGTAAGTACTAGAGTCCCTGAATTGCCCTGATCAATCTTGCCTCTGGACTTTGACACATGTGGATTCCCCTGCCTTTCCTTCCTGTCTCTTCTCTCCTCCTCTTTGCCTGACCATTTCTTTCAGATGAATCCTGAAGTCCACTTCCTCAGGGAAACTTCCCCTACCGTGAAAGTTGGCACTGGAGCCAAGCTTGGTCATGTCTATAATCCCAACACTCAGAGGCAGAAGGACTTCAAGTTCAAGCCCAGCCTGGGCAGCATAGAGGCTTAGTAAGACCCTGTCTCAAAACAAAAATTAAAAAAATTTAAAGCGTTGGAGATATGTCTCAGTGCAAAAGTCCTGGGTTCAATCTCCAGTAACAAACAAACAAACAAACAAAATGAGAGATTCCACTGGGTCCCTTCTCCCTTCCTAGGGGAGCGACACGTGTATGCATCTTCCCCACCAGCCAGTGCGCTCCATGAGAACCAGGACTTGATCTTATTTACTCCTGGGCTCC
Organism: Capromys pilorides; assembly: GCA_004027915.1. Classification (NCBI taxonomy): domain Eukaryota; kingdom Metazoa; phylum Chordata; class Mammalia; order Rodentia; family Capromyidae; genus Capromys; species Capromys pilorides. The sequence goes on along the minus strand of PVKN010000099.1, from coordinate 94,714 downwards.
CAGCACATGGTACAGCTATCTTCGGTAAACACTTACAGGGACAGCCAGATAGCTTGGCAGATTAAATTGCCTGCTTAAGGTAGATGCAGGGACCAGAGTTCAATCCCTGGCATGCTGTGGTGGCCCTGCTCCCGGAATGCACTGAGATGGTGATTGAGCCTGAGCATGGTTGTATGCACCTTCAGTCCCAGCACTTGGGAGACTGAAAACAGGAAGATCGCTAGGAGTCTGATTTGTGTAGTGAGACCTTGTAGACCTGGTACTACATACATAACAATAAACAAACAAACACTTATACACTTATTGAATTATCACTGGCCTAAATAAGTGACCACTACCACCAGGTTGGTTTGGTTTTGTTGATGTTTTTTTGTTTTGTTTTTGTGGTACCAGGGATTGAACTCAGGACCTTGTACTTGCCAGGCAAGCACTTATTCCACTGAGCTAACTCCCTGGCCCTGTTGGTGTTATTTGTTTTGTTTTGTTTAGACAGGGTCTCACTATGTAATTCAGGCTACCTTGAACTCACTTTGCAGCCGAGGTTGGCCTTGAACTCCAGCAATCCTCCTGCCTCAGCCTCCTGAGTGCTAGGATTACAGGCATATGACTGCCTGGCCAGCAACCTAGCTGTCTTACCATCAGCAGATAAGCTATCTGCCATCAAAGCCCCATATCTTGGTGTTGCTTCTCAGTACTTGGTGTCCAGCTGGAGAGACCTGGCTTCCTTGGATGGAGCTGATGAATGGTTGTGGGAGGTTCCCGTCAGGCTGGCTTCACTTCCACTCTGCTAACTTTTGGCTGTCAACTGTGGCTGCACTTTAAAATCAGACGAGGCCTTTAACCATGACTGGCTGCTGCTCGCCTCCCCAGAGGTTCTTATTTAATGGTTGGAGCATAGCCTGGCACCCCGAGGGTGCACTAACCATCAGGCACAGCTGCCTTCACCCTCAGGAGGTCAGGGTTTGTATCCTTCAGATCAGCCCAGCTTCCTCAGGGATTAAGGCTTTGCGCCCAAGATCCTGTTGGCCCTTCAAAGCCCAGGACAAATGTCACCTTCTTGGAAAAGCTTTCCCCAAACGCACCCACCCCAGATGAAGTCCTCGATTCTCAGCCTGTTCTGTACATCTCTCTCCAATGTGGCACCCGTCACCCTTCAACTCTAGCATCCAGCAATAGGGGGTGCTCAATGGAGACTCAGTGAACACTGTGGGAATGAGCCACCTCCTACGTCAGACACTCCAGCTGAGGTCCTCAATGCCAGAGAGAGGCTGGACATCAGCCTGCAGTTAGTAGTGGTCCTGGGAAAAGGCGAAGAAGCCTAAGATGCCCCGTCCACCAGGAAGGACACTTGCACTCAGCGGAGAACTGTGAAACCAGAGGTAATTATGGCTGCTCCCACAGAAATTATGGCAACCAAGCCAAAAAGAGGCACAGCCATTATGCCGAGTCTTCTCCTTGGCATTTTTCACCACAGAGGTGATGGATCTGCTAGTGAAATACTGAGTAATGACAGGATGGCCTATCAAGGGCTTACACCGAGGAGGCTCTTACAGCCAGATCTCTGGAACCTGGCAGTTGTGCTACATCCTGACCCAGGCTGGGGCTGTGGAGGAGACTGCCCTGTGCCTGCTATGGATCAGGTGTTAGCCCTCATGACTCGCCTGCCCAGCATTTCCACGTCCCAACAACTCCATGCCTGGCTACCTGTTCAAAACAGATGAGAAAGCTTTTGAGAAATGATAGCACCTGTCCTCTTAGTGATTCACACAGGTTCTGGTCTAACTGGTCAGGGGGGTAGAGTGTTAGGACTCAAAGTTCCCCAGGTGCCTGAGGTTCAGCCAGCTGGCCAACCAGGAGAAACCCTGACCTACAGGAGCTGGCAGCCCCTCAGGCTACACTCAGTGCTAGTCCTGGGGAAGGCTTAATCCAGGGAACTGCAGGTGGGTCTCAGCCCAAAGCACATTGCAGCATGACCAGAGAACTTCTTAGAAAACCAGGTCCTGTGCCCTGCCTCACACTACTGTCTCAATCTTCAGTGACCCTACGAGAAGCCAGGGTAGTGACAGCCCAATTTCAGGAAACTCTGGGTGGGTTCTGGAATAACGGGCTTTTCCTAAGCACCTAGATCATGCTTCTTGCTAGTAGAAGTCTCCAAACTCACCTAACCCTAGGGTTTTCTATGATATATTTATTAAACAGAGATAGATTCTGCGTGGGATCCCATCGCAGACCTACTACAGCTGAATCTCTAGGAGAAGGACCCAAGAACCCGGGCTACTGCACACCCCAGGTTATTCTAGAACAACACATGGATGAGCAAGTGCAGCTAAGGTATTGTGAATTCTGAGAGGTCATCTAAAATCAACCAAGAAATAAATGAGTCACCCTGGTTCCCCATCCCCAAACAGTGAAACATAAATCAAAAAAGACCAAAAACAAAGGCCAGCCCTGTGCCTGCCATGGATCAGGTGTTAGCCCTCATGACTCACCTGGACTAAAGCACCTGCTTAGGCAGAGGGCAGTGGCCAGGGTTCAATCCCTGGTGTGCCGTGCCAGCCCTGGGGCACACTGAGAGGACAACTGAGACTGAGCATGGTGGCACGTTCCTGTAATCCCAGCACATGAAATTACACAGGCAGATCACTACAAGTCTGATCTACATAGTGATACTCTGAACACCCTGTAGACCCGGCCCTAAATACAGAGGGTGGGGGAAAGACTAAAAACAAGGCAACCCAAAGAGTAAAGGACTATGTTCATTCAGTCAGTTGCTTACTCAGTCAACAAGCAGCACATCTTCTCTGCACATCGGCTCCCCAGCAAGAATTGCTAATATCTGAGATACACACTGGTGAGCTGCAAGTCCCTGGCTTTCTCCTTCACATGGCTTGTGCCCCTCACAAGCAGGCTCTCTCTAGTGCCAAACCAAGTACGCTGGGCAACAACTCTCCTCATCCTTCAGACCCTGGCTCTACACTGATGCTGCTGGACAGCAGAACTGGTCTCCACCCCTTGTCCCACCACCGTCCTAGGTATGCATCTGCTGGCCTGTTGGCAATCCTCCCAGCAATGTCTCATTCTATACTCTGCTCTCCTAGAAGACCAGGCTGTGGTTGGTTTCTCTTGTAATCATAGTAGCTTGGAGTAGGCACTCAATGAAGCTTTAGAGTTTATCAGAGAAGGAAGACCTGTAATCAGATCTTCCTGAGCAAGATGCCACATGCCTCAGAATGGGCCAGCAGCTGGGATGTTGACACATGCCTGTAATCCCAGCACTCTGAGAGGCTGAGGCAGGAGGATCACAAGTTCAAATCTAGCCTGGGCAATTTAGCAAGTTAGGGCTGGTGAGATGGTTCAGTAGTCTAAAGCGCCTGCTTAGGAAAGCTCAGGCAACTGTAGGGACTGCAGTTTGATCCCCAGCACCACATGCTGCGCCAGCCCCACCACCAGGGCAAGCTGAGCCAGCCATAAAATAAATTAAAAAAAAAAAAAAAAAA
>PVKN010000099.1:20953-91117 GCA_004027915.1 Capromys pilorides | reverse complement strand
AGTGCTCCCGTGCCTAGGGGAGGCTTCACCCAGGAGAGGAGGACAGCAACACCCATGCTACAAGGCCAAAGAGGAGGAAGGGGCAGACACAAGTAAACAGCAACAAGGAACAAGGTGTGCCCAAAGGGACCCATTCTTTCTGGTTATCAACCAGGCCCCTTCAAGCAGCAGCGTTGATACCTAGACTTAAAAGCAGGCCTTGCATAAGGTCATGCACCACATAACAACAGGAACACCTTCTTGCCACTGAGCAAAGGCCATAGAGCATGCTTACTTGCATATTCTAAGACAGTAGTCCTAGGTGACACCATCTTGTGGGACACACTGCACACATGGTCCATCATGGTCCAAAATGGTGTGTGGTCCCTGATTGCATTGGAAGGAGCAGGTGTGGGCTACAAAACACCCCACGAGAGGGCACATGTGAATGGAATGGCAGAGGAGGGACACAGAGGCAGGCTTGGGGGGTCCTGGGTGAGAGAGAGAGCCTGGTCCTGCACTCAAGACAGTGTGAACGTCACAGACGGAGTCTGAAGAGACCCCAGTCCTTTTTCATTTTCATAGCTCCTCAGTGGCTACCAGAAGGCTGGCCGCCCCTTGTCTGTTATTTCCAGTCTGTAGATTTATATTTCTTAATTAATCCCCACATCCCCAGCGTTTGCAAGCCTTCCCCTGGGCCTCCATAATTTGCCACATGAAAGCTGAGTTATCTGTGTTGAGCAGCAGTGTGACAGAGCCGCACATGCAAGGCCAGGGGCAGCTATCTAGAGCCTGGTGGGGCGGTGGTTGACCCTGCGTCTATTTGCCTGTGGGACACCTTTAAAGCAGGTCATGGGCTTCTACCAGGAAGGGAGCTGCTGCTTTTCCTGCCCTTCAGGCCTAGTCCTCAGACTGAAGTTAACACCTTGCATCCTGAACAGGCACCAGGTGAACACCAGGTGACCTGGGGCCAGAAGCCCAGGGTCCTGGGTAGAGTCTGGAGGAGGGAAAGAGAGAGACAAGAGCACGGTGGGCAGCCCCAGAACAGGAGAGCTCCCAACAAGGGGCCAGGAATGTGTTCTTAGAATGTGTTCTTAGAATCCCAGAACCCAGGGAGAAGGAGCAGGAGCAGGAGCAGAACCTGGAGCAGGGCTCACGGTCTGAGAGTAGCAATGACCAAGGCAGTGAGGCAGACCAAGGGTGTCAGCAGGCAAGAGCAGGGGACAGTGTCATCATTAATGCAGGTCAGATGAACTGGCGACATTCACCAAGGGTCTCCTTCCTTCCTGGAACTCAAGGACAGGGACCAAGTCCCCGCCCGATTCCATGCCCTGACCATGTGGTCCCTGCTTGTGGACTTCAGGAGAGCTGGCTAGACTCACAAAAGCAAGGTGTCGGCTGCATGATGGGCACCTACATGTTTTATAGCATCGTCCACTAGAAATACAATGTGAGCAACCTAAATAATTTCAACTTTTCTAGTAGCTACATGTTGTAGTCAGGGATTACAAAGGAATAGATTTAATATAGGACATATAATTTATGGGGTTAGTTTATAATATTCACCCAGAGTCAAACATAAAACAGTGCAGGAGATCTGTCCACACACTAGAGACCTAAAGAATCCAGCTGAGGACTTGGGTCACACAGCAATGTCCTCCATGAGTCCAGCTGGAGGCCTAGAGCCCACGACAATGTCTCACACAAATCTGTGTCAAGGATCTACACTGTGTCAAGGCCCAAAGGTCAGTGGTGGAAGCTGGAAAGTCTGCGCCATTGGGGTGAAGGATCTGTGGCAGCAGGCTGAAGGATCTGCGCTGGAGCCAAGAAGCAACACTCAAAGCAAGAACCAGAGCTCTCTGAAAGGGAACTGCAGCCACCAGTGACAGGGAGGACCTGAGCTCCTCCAACAGTGAGAACAGTCAAGCTCATATCAGGAAAACCTGCACAACACACTTCTGCAGGAGAATCGACAGTGTACAATCATGCCCTCCAGTCCTGCTTTTATGCTGTTGGCAACAGTCCTCAACTGGGCCTTCCACACCCAGCACCACACTGACTCAGTTCAGCTCGTTGTTACAAGTTCACCATTAGTTAATCTACCACATCACATTTAAAAAGGTTAAAGAAAATAGTGAGTGAAGTTCATCAGCATGTCTCAGTTGGGACAAGCCACATCTCCAGTGGCCAATAGGCACATGTGGCCACTGGTCCTGTGTTGGACAGTATGGCTTTGGGGTGTCTGACTTGCTGGTCTGTCTTGCTCATGTGAGGGATAGATAGCCCCTCCCAATCTGTGGCCATGCAGCTGATTGTATGGCCAGCTGCAGTGGCATCTATCCCTTTTAGCCCTCATTGCTCCTTTCTCTCCTAAAGCTACCCACATAACCAAGATGGTTTGCTATGGCTCCCACTACAAAGTCCCACGGGCTGAGGGACTTTACCACAACAGTGATTTAGCTCCTTACTGTTCTGGAGATTGGACACGTAAGCCTGAGGTCCCAGCAGGGCTGGCTTCCTCTAAGGCCTCTCACTGGCTAGTGTATGACCATCTTTTCCTGGGGTCTTTGGATGGTCGTCCCTCTGCCCATTTCTGTGTCCTAATCTCCTCTTCTCATGGGGACAGTAGTCTTGTTGGTGTGGGCCCATGCTAGTGACCACATTGAGACTTTATTACCTTTTCAAAGACCCTGTCTCCAAATACTGTCACAGGTTAAGAAATGGAGATTGGGACTTCAATATACGAATGCAGTGGGGAGGGGGCACCATTGAGTTTGTAACAGAAGGGAAGCCCAGGAAACGGAGCTTAAACACTAACAAAAAATTCGTCTCCTGATGCCAAAAACCTTGACTGGCTGGAAATAAGAGGGAATTTGTATTTTCCAAGCTCCAAGCTGAGTTCATTTCAGGAAACAGCCTTTTACTTTAGAAAAAAGCCCACATGTATCTCTCTGTTGTGAAGATATAAAGCAAATGCTGTAGCTATGGATACTTGAGGCAGCTGAGACTCCTGCAAACTAAATGAGTCCTGGAGATGCCAGGAAAGGTGATCCATGTAAAAATAAAATGTAGCTTGTACTAGGCTGGGCTTGGATGGTGCCAGAAAACCATGTAAGAAGATGTGCAGTCTTATGTAGACAAAGCTCAGGGGGAAGAAATAGTGGCAGGTCTGGGCTTCACCTCAAGCTGAATAGAGGCTGCAGAACGAACCTGGGCCATACTTGTGTAGGGCAACACCTAGAGCACATGGTTAATGTCCCACCAGGTTGACCACTGGGTTTAGGAAGACAAATATGTTGTGATGTCGGTGCTGAAACACACCAAGACGGGGGCAGGATTATTCTTTTATAAGGAGTAGAGGTGCTTGTTGTCAGCCTGAGGAGGGGCCACTCTGGAATGTAGACCGGAGCTGCAGATTATCACCTGAAAGGGAAAGAAGTCCACCTGTCCTGTGAGTCTGCACAGACAAGAGACACACAAACTGGGTAGACATCCGCAGGGCTCTGTCATATACCCACTGACCTACATTGTACCAGGATGACAAGTGACAACCAGGACAGAATAGGCAGAATAAGCTTATGTGTCGTAAGCGTCCTCTAGAGTCTCCAAAATGGAGAGAAGGCAGTCAGCATGAGGCTTACAAGACTACAGTGTGGTTATTAAATCATAAAGTGGTCCCTCAGTTGCCTCCTGCTGAGGCTTAAATATGCTCACTCCCACGGGGCTATGAGTGCTGAAGGCCAAACTGCTTACTTATCTGTGATTCTCTAGGTGATCCTGCCTAGAAAAGGGTCCAGTAATCATGTAATGCATGAAAAGAGAAGGAAGGCCAGCCCTGGATAGCAAACTGTGACACAAAGGTATTTAGGGCACCACAGATCAAGAAGGACCCTCGGACAATCAAGATTTTTTTTTCTTAGGGCTGGGGGGATAGCTCATTTGTCTAAGTGCCTGAGTGGCAAGCTCAAGGACCCAGGTTCGATCCCTAATACTGCATGCCATGCCAGCCCTGGAACCCTGGATGCACCATGCTGGCCACAAAATCCAGGCATGGTGGTGCACGTCTATAATCCCAGTGTTGGGGACGCTGAGACAGGAGGATCACTATGTGCCCAAGCTCATGTCAAGACTCTGTACTAAATAAATAAATAAACAAACAAACAAACAGATTTTTTTTTTCCTTTGGTACCTTTCAAAAGAGAGAGCTCCCTCCTCACCTGGCCTCCACCCCCAAATGATCCTCTAATTCTGATCTGCCTACCAGAGAAACCATATTGAAAAGCCAACAGAAAGATCTAACAGAAGATAGATGGAAGTAGTAAGCAGTAAGCCTGTACCAACGGAAAACTGTACATGAAGGAGGATACACTCAGGGGCAAACCGCTGGACATGCCGACCACCAGACCTCTTTTCCCCAACAGTGATGAAATCATTTCTGAAAATGATTACTCTCTCAGGACTCCAACAAGAAAGAGGAGCTAATTGCACTGTCTTCCCTGCCTGGGATGGTATCTCAGGAGGAGCTGGGGCCTAACAAGGAAGGAGCTGAAGAGCAAGGCAGCTCTGCCCACAGCATCCAAAAGCAGGAAGATCCTGGCAAGCTTGGTCAATGCAGTCCTTCTGATGCAAAGGGTTAGTGTGGTTCTAGGGCCTAGTCAGCTAAGTAAAAGAAAGAAATTTATTCAAGGACAGTCTTGAGATGAGATATACAAAGAGTAACCCCCATGGCCCAATAAGAAAACTATCACCAGAGCCAAGCTCTAAGCGCCAGAAACACAGACGGCTTCACATGTGCCTCAGAAACTGGACCTTACTAACACTGGCAGCCACCAGCACCAAATGCCAGACACTTTTATTACAAATGACCTGTTTGCATCCTGTGGCTCCCACACAAATGGAGGTCTGTATGGATGCATTTGATTGGCCAAGGCTGGTCCCAAGCCAGTGTCCCTGCCCCAGGGCAGGCTGGGAATATAAGTTCTGGCATCTTCATTTCAAAGATATATGAGGAATTTCCCTGGATATGGAAAGACAATTCAAAAAAGCAGTGCAAAATGAACAGGGTTCATAGTGTTTGTGGTGGCAAAGTAATGTGAATAGATTTAGTACTACTGCACTACACAATTAAGAGTCAAGATGGTGCGTTTTATGTTATGCTTATTTTTAAACAAAATTTTACAATCAAATGTGGTAGCACATGCCTATAATCAAAAATCTGATTATAGGAGGAATTCAAGTTTGAGATCAGCCTAAGCAACTCAGTGGGTCCCTGTCTCAAAATAAAAAGGATTGAGGACATAGCTCAGTGGTAGAGCGCTCCTAGTTCAAACCCAAGTCTGTTTTTAAAAAATTAAACAAGGTGGCATGAGGGTGCAGTGTCAACATCAGCTTGACTGGCCTTGGAATCTCCCTGGGGGACTGATGGAGAAGCCTCCCAGGTATGTTGAGTGGGTCCCAGAGGTGTGGCTTTGAAGTTTGCAGTCCTTTGCCTCTTCCTCTCTGGCCTATTCTCTTGTGCTGTTTCCTGGCTGCCATGAGACTGAGCATTCCTTTCTTTTCTTTCTTTTCTTTTAATTTTACTTTATTTTATTTAAACCTCATTCATCTGTTTGTGTTATAGCCGGCTCAGGCTGCCCTGGGGGTGGGGCTGGCGCAGCATGTGGTGCCGAGGATCGAGCCTCGGTCCCTGCAGTTGCCTAAACTTTCCTAGGCAGGCACTTTAGACCGCTGAGCCATCTTGCTGGCACAAGCATTCCTTTTCTACCATGCCCTTCCACCATGACGTGTTCCCTTGGTGCCCACCCGTCATGGACTGATACCCCAAAACCATGAGCCAAATGAACTCTCCTTTGCATTGCAGTTGTCAGATATTGTGTTCTTGCAACAGCAAAACTGATACAAAAGGTTCAGTTTAAAAAAAAAAAAGACATACAGCAAAACTGATACAAAAGGTTCAGTTTAAAAAAAAAAAAAAGTTAGACAGCTGTGAATGACAAAAGGCCACTACTGATCTCAATAAATGTTTGATAAATAAGTAAATAACGGTGCTAGGAAAGGATGTTGAACTCCTGACAGACAGCAATAGTAAGCAGTCACTAAACTTTTCTCAGCTTCCTGAGCACTCTCAGTGTACTTTGAACTTCCTGCTACCACAGCTTATACCACAGAGGATAGCTGTTGTTTGTATAATTACGGCCAATTTGTGTAAGTGCCTACAGTGTTCCTAGTGTTTACACTGGTTCCCTCCATTACTCTTTATTACCTGTGGGTACTGCTCAGAAGGGGAAGCTATTTGCATGAACAAGGAAGGACATCAGGGAAAACAATAGAAATAGAGTGTAGCTGGTAAATTCAAGATAAAGATCCAGAAAAAAATGTATGGAAAGGCCAGGCATAGTAGTACATTCCTGTAATCCCAGAACACAGGAGGCTGAGGCAGGGGGATCACCATGAGCTCAAGGCCAGCCTGGACTTCATAGTGAGTTCAAGACCAGCCTCAACTATATAGAAGACTCCATCTTTAAAAAAAAAAAAAAAAATCCTATGGAGAAAAAGAAAACAAGAAATCACATGTTTATGTTTTTGTGACCATAAGAGTGAGGTGCCTGGAATAGATGATAGCTTAAGCAAATTAGTCAGGACCAATAAAGGTTAACACAGCATCCTGCTTTATACCTAGTAGCCCCAGTGACAAGCCTACTACCTTATAGTATGGTATTATAATGAGAAAAATCATGAGCAAATAATGTACTTACTCCAAATGGGGCCCCACAGAGTCTAAGTGGCTCCACCCTAGAGAAAGCTCTGGGGAGGATTTTCAGGGTAGTTTGTGGCACAACAGAAGTTGAAGTCAAGGGAAATATTATCTGAAGTGTAATAAAGGATTAACTTGAACCTGCTTACTCAGAAGAATGTGTACTTCAGCCAGTACCTGTCATTTCTCCCACTGAGGCTGATCAAAGTCTGGATGCCTGGTCAACCATGCACTTGTTTATCCAGACTCACCTTTTCCTCCCTGGAGGAAACCCCAGCCTGGCTATGAGTAAGAACTCACTCTCCCAGTTTGGGGCCAGGCAGCTCAGCAGTAGCTATGGATGCTGCTTCTCTGACCCTATCGCTCCCTCAAAAAGGTCTGGGAAGAAAAGAATTCTTGAGATTACCAAAGAGAATTGTGCAGAGAGGAGAGGTTTTGCCATGCCCAGCACTTCCCAGCCAGCAAGATAGGGAGCTAGGATTTTAACTCATCTAATTCCAGAGTCTATCCCATTAATCTTCAGGTGGGAATTCAAGCACATGATCCTAACTACTTTCCAGGGACATTGAGAGAACTGGAGATGATGAATGTCAAGGCTCGAGTTTTGAACAAAAGTGCTATTCTCATTTTCAGAGAGAAAATCTCAGCCTCACAGGAGCTAAGGAACATGGCCAGGGTTACATGGCCAACATCAATCAGTAATTATTTTCCTCTAAATTTCAGAGTTTTGGCTCATTTGAGGGTTTAGGGAGTGAAGAGTGTTGGGAGAATTAAATCTGCTGGATCAACATAGGAAATCCTATTCTATTGTTATTGAGGACACACTCGTGTGCTTTCCACTTCTTAGAAATTCCTAGGCAGGCACCACAGAGGAATAAGATGCAGATGACCCAACTCTCCCCTCAAGAGCTGTGGTGTGGCCAGCAAAATGGGGCTGATGCAAAGTCTGGGACCAGCACTCCCTTTCTTCCTCTTCCTATCAGGGAAATGGCTTTGGCTGAGCTGATGGCTCTCGTCCTTGGCTGCATCACTTTGTCACCAGCTGAGACACATGATCAGGGGCACACTCTGGGCATCACTGAATGGGCTGCCAGGTTGAGAACCCCAAGGGTGGGCAGAGACAAAAAGGAGAAAGGAATGTGACTGGGGGCAAGAAAGTGAACAAGCCTTTGAGGACAAGATGCAGGGCTGTGGACAGCACAGTCAGAGACACATGTCCCAGGGAACTAACAACAGGAGCAGCAGGAAGTCCCTGCTTCCCAGCACCAGCTGAGATGTCACAAGCAAGACCTGAGACAGTAGGATACTGTCGGGCTAAAGAGGATTCCCCGGACCTGAGCTGCCTCCTTCCTTACCAGGACTAGGGCAGCATGCAGAGGTGAAGATTCCAGGGAACCCAGGCCTGAGCAGAGCTGTAAAGTGGCTTCCTTGACCCCACAAAGCAAGATGCATGGCCACCTGGAAACAGATTATTGCCTTTTCGAACACGGAGTCAGATAAATAAAAAAATGCATTATTATTTTATTAGCAACTCTTAAAAGCTCCTGCAGCGGTATGAGTTACAGCAGACACAACTACTTCTATATATTTATTTTATGTGTTTAGCACTTAATTCACACTAGCTTGCGTTGTGAGACACTCAGCTGTAACACATTTTTACTATCCTCTGATCTTCCACATGAATCAGATTTTATTGATTACTCACAACCCGTATTTTTAAAGAGCATCATCGTGTTCCCAATAGTTCTTCTTTTTCAATGTGATCAGCCCATCTTTGTTATTGTCGGGTTTGGTTTCCATGTGGAAGTCTCTTTCATTTCCAGTGTTTCATTAGGGTTTTCAAGGATTTCTCACAGTTCTTTCATACTACTCAACCATTTTTGTAGTTCTTAAAACATTTTTACATTTGGCTAAGAAACACTCAAAAAGGTAAAATTATCTAATTAAGTAAAATATTCAGAAAATATAATTCATACAAATACATTTATGCTGTCTATTAAACTCAAAATCGGTGTCAGTACTGAACGTGACTGCATGAAGAGATTCTAAGTTTAACTTTTCAAAGATGAGATTAAAATTCAGAAAGATGTGCACATCCTATCAGTTTTCATTCCCTGTGTCAGTCTGGGTTCTCTAGGAAGTAGACACTAGGCTGGAGTTAAGAGTAAAATTTTTGCTAGGAGAATGCCAATTATAAACACAAAAGATAAACCAGAACGGGCAGGCCAAGTCTCCTTAGAAGAGTGCAGATCCCATCTTCTGAAAGTGGGAGAGGGGAAGGGGAAAAAGTGCTCAGTGGAAAAAGTGCTTGTCTGGCAAGTACAAGGTCCTGAGCTTGAGCCCTGGTACCACCAAAATAATAATAATAATAATAATAATAATAATAATAATAATAATAATAACAGTTTCTTAAATAGAAGAGGAAGGCATGGAATAGCTCAGATCCCAAGGCAGATTATTTTGAGTATGAAATCCCAAAGAACTGAATGCAGGGACTGAAACAGATCCTACAAGCTCCGCAAACCACCTATTTGAGGAGCCCCACAATGACCACAAGAGTCAGGGCCCTGAGCACGCACTGTGCCTGGCCTTTGGTCTAGGAGCTGCCTTGAAAGAGTCAGGTCCTGGTGCAAAGGCTACAGCAGAAGTTCCCTAAGGCTCTGCCACAGGAATCTGTCACCTGGCCATAGTCCCAGCTGCTGATGTCTTTCCTGGAGGGACATCCAAGCAATGCTCTTCATGGCTTCCATGTCACCTCCCACCTCCTACCAAGATGAATATTTAAAGAGAAAAGGCACAATTTCTTAAGGTTATTAACTACTAATATCTGTTCTTAGCCTAAAATGACCAAACATCATGCCCAGGTAAAGTGTTGGAGAAATGAAATTAAACATGTTAGAGAGACAAATAATTAAACAACAATAATGGTAAAAATAATACTTTTTAAATTTTTTTCTTTATATTTTGAATTTTAGGCAATGGTATCTTTTTTTACTAGAAAAATATATAAAATCAGCTTCAATAATCACACTTGATCCAAAGTAATATTCTCTAATTTAGTGACCCAACAAATTGCTTCCAAGTAAGAGACAGTAATGGGCCAAGTGTAGGCTCTGAATTCAGACGGACCTGAGGTTGAACCTTGGCCCTGGGACTACTACCCTGCTATAGACCCTATACTAATAGGGTAGCTTCTTCCCCTCCCAGTTTCATCCTTTACCACTTACCATTGCTTTATGTATAGGTAAGCTCCATGCTTACACATGCCAACACATGGTTAAAAATAAAAAATTTTAAAAAAAAATTCTATTTTGCCGATTACCACCACAGCTACTAGAAATTTCTAAAAATCCAATCCACAAAGAACAAGGAGTGGCCACAGCTGAGGAAGTTCAAAATAATGACATGACAGCTACAGGAGACTTGAGGCAGGAAGATGGAGAATTTGAGGTCAGCCTAGTGACTTTGGAAGACTTTGTCTCAAATGTTAAAAAAAAAAAAAAAATGTAAGAGTTAGGGATGTATCTCAATGATAGCATGCCCCTGACTTTAGTCCACAGTACTACAAAAATATAATAATGGCCTAGGACTGTCCCAAAAGTCAGTTCTAAGAAGGTTCTTGGCAGAAATTTCACTTCTAAGTATATTCCAAAACAATTTAAAGTTGAATTCCAACTTGGAATTAGAGATTTGAAGAATTAAAAACAGGAATTTAAACAGGTATTTGTACACCAATTTCTTAGTAGCTTTATTTAGAATGGTCAAAAAGGTAGAGATAAGGACCAGCCAGATAGCTTCGCAGACTAAAGCACGTGCTTAGACAGAGCACAGTAGCAGCAGTTTGATCCCTGGCTTGCTATGCTGGCCCTACCCCCGAGGCCCACTGAGACAGTGATTGAAACTGAGCGTGGAGGTGTGCACCTGTAATCCCGGCTCTTGGGAGGCTGAAAACAGGAGAATCACTATGAGTCCAGTCTACGTAGTGAGACCCTGTAGACCCTATACTAAACACATTTTTTAAAAAGTAGAAACAACCAAACTGGGCATCTATAGATGAATGGAGAAAAATAAAGTCTCAGTTACTCTTCTCTCATGGCTGGGACAAATATCTAATACCCAAAATGAAGGAAGGAAAGGTTTATTTAGTTCATGGTTAGTGGAGGTTCCAGTCTATACTCGGCTGGCTCCGACACAAAATGGCACAAAGCAGCCCTTCATGGTGGTGGCAAAGAGCAGAGAACAAAGGAAGTGGCAGCAGCTCAGGCAGCTAGCTAACCTCTCTCCCCTCCTTATATTATAGTGCAAATTACCTGCCCCAGGGCAGGTGCAGCATCCATATCCACAATAATCAATATTCACAAACTCCATCTCATAACAACACACAACAGAATATTATTCAGCCTTAAAAAGGAAACAGATTCTAACACACACTACAGCATGAAGGAACCTTGAAGACAGTATGCAAAGTGAAATAAGCCAGACACAAAGGACAAATGGATGTGATCTCATTTATTTGAGCTATTAACTATTCAAATACATAGAGATGGAATGTTGGTTACCAAGCACTGGGTGAGTAGGGAAAAGCCAGTTACTGTTTAGTAGATCCAGAGCTTTAGTTCAGGATGATGAGAGCTCTAGATTATGGTGATGGCTGCACAACAGTGTGAATGTACTTCATGGCACTGAACTACACATTTTTAAAAATTTAACCATCCAAATTATTAAATTTCACATACAATAAAATTTTTAAATAAAAGTAATTTTAAGAACCCCAAAGAAGCAAGATATATTATGTACAGATACAAATCTTCTATGATGAATGCTACTATGTGTACCTAAAATGTATCAATAAACCAGGCATGGTAATCCCAGCACTTAGGAGCCTGAGGCAGGAGAATCAGTGTGAGTTCGAGACCCACCTGGGCTATAAAAGTGAGCTCAAGGCCAACCTGAACTGCATAGCAAGACCCTATCTCAAAAAGATTTAAAAAAAGTACCAATAAAAAAAATTAAACACCAAAATAATAACAAAACTAAAAATAAAACCCTCATTAGCAATACAGTATTTTTTTTTATTTTTGGCCAGTTCGCCTACCCTGGGGTGGGGCTGGTGTGCATGTGGTGCCAAGCATTGAACCGAGGTCCTTGCACCTGCCTAAGTGTGCTTAGCCAGGTGCTTTAGACTGCTGAGCTATCTCGCCAGCCTAGCAATGCAGTATTATTGGAAATGAATGCAGGAGGCAAAGCTGAACTACCAGCAGGTGTTTCTCACACAGAGAAGCAGCATTGTTCAATTCATTGCACTTTCCATAAATTTTAACCCTAAAAGAAAGCCACACTACAGAAAATTTTGAAGACAAAAAAAATCATAATCCCATGTTCTTTTTTTTATTTTTATAAGATTATTTTGGGACCAACCATGGTGGCACATGTCTGTAACCCCAGCACTTGGGAGGCCGAGGCAGGAAGGTTGCTGTGAGTTTGAGGCTTGCCTGATCTGCATAGCAAGAACCTGCCTAAGGGAGGGGGAGGGAATATATATATATATATATATATATATATATATATATATATACATACATATATATATATACATACATATATATATATATATATATATATATATATATATATATAATTTTTAAAAGAGCTAGGCGTATAGCCCAGTAGCTACTATTAGGTTTGATCAGCAGCAAACAGTGTCAATCACAATGTATGGAAACTATGCATTCTGATGACAAGTCCCCCCAAGTGGCTCCTGGAAACCTTGCTGGTGATTCACAGGATCAAAATGAGGGGCTAGGTAAATAGCTCAGTACAATAAGCATTTGCATGGCAAGCATAAGGGCCTGAGTTCAATCCCCAGTCCGGCAAAAAAAAAAAAAAAAGGCAGTGCGGATCCTCAGGACACTAGCCTACATTTCCCAAGGGTGGAAAGCATCCATACATGGGGTAGATGTGAAGGCAGGCTTGTGGGGCTGTAGTGGATGGAAAAGAGAAAGAGCCTAAAGTTTCCTGTGTCAACACGAGGTCACTGGCCCACAGTCCTCTCTACGCTGAGCTGTCACCTACCAGGGCTCTATTTCCTATTGGAGCAAGCAAGGAGGAAGAGCTGGCTAGAGAGGCAGCCCCAGTCACTAGGCCTGAGGACGGACTGGCTCACAGCCACACTCCCTGCAGGGACCACAGGACCAGGAACTTGGGGAAATTAAGGCCCCAAATTGGAGTTGGGACCTCCAATTGGGTTTAACTCCTATCAGGATGACAGAACTTACATCTGGGGCTGTACACACCTAGGTTTGTGTCTTGGTGCAGCCATAAGCAAGTGACTCCATTTCTCCAAGTCTCACTTCTCCAGCTATAAAATGGGAATTATATTCCCTACCTCTTGCTGGTGGTTGGAGGCCTCAGCAAGAATCCATGAAAAGCACTTGCTAAATGGAGGCTGCACCAGACCCTTGTGAGGCCCTGGCAGCAATGTCCTTGATTCAGTGAATGAACAGATAGTGAAAAGATTCCCACTGTGAACCTGTTTACGAGCTCATAGGAAGAACTCATAGAAATTATTTTAACATTATGAAACAACACTTGAAAGGCTTAATAAAAGGTTTACCTATTTTCTAAGCCTGATTATCAGTTACTTCCTAAGAAATAAACTGACCTGGTTAGAAGAACAGAGTCTATACATTGTTTCTGGCTTTCTCATGAAACAAAACCTTATTTAACTCGTGTTGGGCTCAAGGTTTGAAAGGAAAACAACATATAACACATAATTTATAGGATTATTTTACAATATTCACCCAAAGAGTCAAATGCAAAAGAATGTGAGAGATCTGTCCACACAATAGAGACCCAAAGAAGCGTCTGGCTCCCATGGCAATGCCCTGCATGAGTCCAGCTGAAGGCCTAGAGCCCATGACAACACTTCATGCAAGTCTGTTTCACAGATTTGAACTAGGAAGGCCAAACAGCCAGTGATGGGATCTAGAAAGTCTGTGTTGTGGGGTGAAGGACCTGTGGCAGCAGACCAAGGGGTCTGCACTAGAGCCAGAAGCAATCCTCAAAGTAAGGACCAGCGCTCCCCTGAAAAGAATCTCAGCAACATCCAGGACCCACGCTATTCTGACTATGAAGACAACTGAGTTCATACTCGGAAGCCAGAATGACAAGCTTCCCCCACGCTATTCTGACTATGAAGACAACTGAGTTCATACTCGGAAGCCAGAATGACAAGCTTCTCCAGGAGAACCAGCAACACACCATCTCCTCCTCCAGTCCTGATTAGGTTTTTGTTGTTTTTGTACTGGGGAATCAAACTCAGGACCTTGCACTTGTAAGGCAGGTGCTTATGCCACTGAGCTATCTCCCTGGCTCCTCCAGGCCTGCGCTTCTGCTGTTGGCAACAATTCTCAGGTGGGCCTTACACATCCAGCACTCAGCTCAGCAGGTGTTACAAGTTGACCGTTAGTTAAGCCACCACCACAAGCCATATATATTATTCTGATTAGGAATTCATGTTTAGTCTTCAGCCCTAGAAAAGGTTATATTACAGGAACACTAATGGCAATGATGGACTCCAGAATCCCAGTGTTTCAATACAATAGAAACTTATGTCTCACTACCCACAATTTCAATATTCCTAGTCGATGGGCAGCTTTTCTCCATGTGGGGACTTGGGAACACAGGCTCTTTCCTTGATGAACATAGCTACAAAAACTTCTTTAAAAGCTGGCCAAGGGCTGGCCAAATAGCTCAGTGGATTAAAGCACCTGCAAGCAGGCACAGGGGCCAGGGGTTTGATCCCTGGGCCTGCCGTGCTAGTCCTGGGGCACTGAGACAGCAATTGAGACTGGGCATAGTAGCACACCTCTGTAATTCCAGCTCTTGGGAGTCTGTAAACAGGCAGATCACTATGAGTCCAATCTAGTGAGACTCTAAACACCCTGTAGACCCTTCCCTAAAAATACAAAAAAAAAAAAAAAAACTGTCCAGGGAGATAGCTTGGTGGTCTAAGCACCTGTCTACCAAGCGTGAGGACCCAGGTTTGAAGCCCAGGACTATATACCATGCCAGCCCCACACCAAACCAGCCACCAAAAATGGTCATGGTAGCACACACCTATGGCAGGAGGCTGCATAGTGAGACCCTGTACCAAACAAGTAAATTTTAAAAAAGATTTTAAAAAAGCTGGTAGTGATCAAGTTGGGATTATCTCAGGAAGCCAAGGTTGTTTCACTGTTAGGCAACTAATAAACTAATTGTCAATTTTAACAGATTAAAAGAGAAAAATCATGATATCTAGATAAGTAACTTTTTAAAAATAAATCTAGAGCTGGGGGATAGCTCAGTGGCATAGCATCTGCCTGGCAAGCATAAAGTCCTGAGTTCGATCCTCAGTACCTAAAAAAATATAAAGCTAATTATTCATGATAAATATAATTATGAATATAAATCATTAGGCATCTAGAATAGAATCTCCATCTCCAAGAGTATCAGTAGCAAAAATCCCATTTCATGGTGAAGTACTGAATGTTTTTCCTTTGAGAATAAAGAAAATAGGGACCAGGGAGATAGCTCTGTGGCACAAGTGCCTGTCTGGCAAGTGCAAGGTCCTGAGTTCAAACACTGGTCCCGCAAAAAATAAAAAAAAAAAGAATAAAGAAAATAGTGCCTACTGATAGCATTTTCATTCACCATGGTATAATAAGAAAAAAAATATAAGGATTGGAAAAATGAAATAAAACATTCATTATCCAAATATATTGCTGGCTTCATAAAAACACGAAAATGTATAGAGACATTATTAGTTTTAATAAGAGTTTATTATTGAATTTAAAAATCGATATGCAAAAAAATAAAAAACTAAAAAATCAATATACAAACTGAAGTTCTATAATCAGCAAAAAATTTAAAAATAATTTTTAGGGGTCTGGGAGGTACCTCAGGGGCACCAGTGCCTACCTGGCAAGTGCAACGTCCTGAGTTCGATCACCGTTCTGCTAAATAAATAAATAAAGTAAAAAACAAAAATACTTTTTAGAGGGGCCAGTGAGATAGCTCTGCAGTCTAAAGTGCTTAGGCAAGTGGGCAGAGATCAAAGTCCAAGCCCCAGCACCACATGCTGCACCAGTCACACCACCAGGGCGTGCTGAGCTATCCACACACACACAAAATAATAATAATAATAATTTTTAAGGCAGGTGAGATAGCTAAGCAGAATAAGTGCCTATGCAGGGACTGGCCACAGAAGCCAGACGCAGTGGTGCACTCCTGTAATCCCAGCACTTGGCGAGGCTGAAAACAGGAGGACCAGTACAAGTCCAAACTGCACAGTTACGGTTTATGTCTAGTTGTATCCCCAAAACCTCATACAATCATGTGGGGGGGACTTCTAGAGTTTGAGACTTGACTCATGATCCACTGGGATAATGTGCTTTAGTACTGATGGGATTATGGGTCTGAGTACTTCTGGGTTTATGGGTGTAGCCTAAGGTGCACAGGCTGAGGCATAGAGCATGAATGTAATGTAAAGAGAGACAGAGAGACAGATTCTCGCTGTTGCTCTCTACCACCCTGTTTGGTTGGTTGCCTCTGTCGCGATTGTTGCTATACCATGAACTGGATGCTCCCTGCCCTGTTCCACTCAGTCTTGGGCCAGCCGAATATGGACTGAAACCTCCAATAACTGTGAGCTAAATAAACCTTTCCTTCCTTCATTTTGGTGTCGGGTATTTGTCCCAGCAACGAGTAAAAAGTAACTAAGACAATGGTGAAACCCTATACCAAATTTTAAAAAACAAATCTAATTAATAAATTTTAAGGGCCAGGGAAATAGCTCCATGCACAAGTGCCTGTCTGGCAATTGCAAGGTTGTGAGTTTGCACCCTAGTCCTGCAATCAATCAATCAATAATCAATAAATAAGTAAATAAACAAACAAACTTAATATAATTTTTAAAAGCACAATCATGACAAAACATAAATAGAAAGAAGTCCTTTTTAATATTTAAAATCATTAGGCTAAATGCCTGCGGTCTAAAATGCCTGCTTAGGCAACCGTAGGGACCTCAGTTCAATCCCCAGAACCACATGCTATGCCAGCCCCACCCCCAGAGCAGGCTGAGCTGGCCATAACATAAATAAATAAAGTTTAAAAAAAAAAAAAAGAATTTTAAAATCATTTATTTATTTATTTATTTATTTATTTGTACAGGGTCTTGCTACGCAGCTCAGATTGTGTAGTGACCCTCCTATTGCAGCCTCCCCAGCACTGGGATTACAGGGCTGTGCCACTGTATCTTGTTTCGGTGGCCAGCACAGTGTGGGGCCCACACATGTGGTACTTACCAGGCAGACACTTAGACCACCAAGTTAGCTCTACAGCCCCAAAACTGAAATAAATCTAACAAAATATCTAATAACTTCATGGAAAAAATTATAAATTCCCTCCAAAAACATTTTGAAAATCAGTTTTATAGGGACCTTTTAATTTTTATATGCTTTCTTCTAAAATATTAAAAATTAACTTTCCAAAAATATGTAAAAATTCACTTTTTAGGGGCCGGCAAGATGGTTCAGTGGTCTAAAGCTCCTGCTTAGGAAAGCTTAGGCAACCACAGGGACCACAGTTCAATCCCCAGCACCATATGCTATGCCAGTCCCACCCAGAGGGCAGGTTGAGCCAGTCATAATATTAAAAAAAAAAAATTAACTTATTGATTTTTGTTTTCTTTGCTCAAACATTATGGATGGACCACTCTGCAGAGCATCCAGACACAATTATGACTGAATTTGGTCATATCTAGGGTTTCATCAACTTCTAGAATATGAATTATGTCCCTTTACATTTTTTAAAGTTATAATTGTTTATTTATTTATTTATTTATTTATTTATTTTTGTAGCCAACACAGCCTGCCCTGGGGGTGGGGCTGGTGCAGCATGTGGTACCAGGGATCGAACTGTGGTCCCTGCACTTTGTCTAAGCTTGCCTAAGCAGGCACTTTAGTCCCCTGACCTATCTCTCCAGCCCACCCCTTACACATTTTTTTAAACTCATTCATCATGAGAATGCATTTGTCTGAGTAAGAGGATGGGATGTTATTTTATTTAATACTTGATTAGCTTAATTCTTAACTTTTACATATTTGGGCAGATGGCACCATGTTCCTTAGAAGCTAGGAGCTGCTTTGATATCAGTGGGAGGGACAGGGAAGCCACTTCTGGTCCTGCAGACTCCCTGTCTTAATTACTTTTTACTCGTTGCTGGGACAAATACCCGACACTCAAAATGAAGGAAGAAAAGGTTTATTTAGCTCACAGTTACTGGAGGTTTCAGTCCATATTCAGCTGGCCCAAGGCTGAGTGGAACAGGGCAGAGAGCATCCAGTTCATGGTGGTAGAACAGCAACAATATGGTGACAGACGCAACCGAACAATGAGGGGAGCAGAGAGCAACAGCATGAGTTTGTCTCTCTGTCTCTCTTTATGTTACATTCAGCCTCTCTGCCTCAGTCTATCCACCTTAGGTCACACCTATAATTCCAGAAGTACTCAGACCCATAATCCCATCCGTACTAAAACACATAATCCCAGTGGATCCTGAGTCAAGTCTCAAACTCTAGAAGTCCCCGCCCCACGATTGCATGAGGCTTTGGGGGGACAACTAGACATAAACCATAACACCCCCCAAGAGTAACCAGCACGGGAGAATCAGGGTGTCTTATGTGGAAACTCCAACTCAACCACATGAAACTGGCCCCAGGGAAGAAGGTGCTAGGCTCTAAGGACAAACCTAGGCAAGGTGCCAAGAGGGAAGATTAAACATTCAAGACCAGCGTTTGGAAGGAAGTTCTAGAGAGGGGTGTAGGGACTGAGAGAGAAAGAAAAGCCATTGTTCTTTTCCTTCTGACCTCTTAAAATCAATCAACAAACATTGCCAGTGAGCCAGCTATGGTGGTACACACCTGTATTCCCACCACTAGGGAAGCTGAGGCAAGAGGACTACAGTGAGTTCAAGGCCAGCCTGGACTACAAATTGGGACCCTATCTCAAAAAAACAAAACAGGAGCTGGCGAGACAGCTCAATAGTCTAAAGCACCTGCTCAGGCAAGCTTAGGCAACCACAGGGACTGAGGTTCGACCCTGGGCACCACATGCTGCGCCAGTCCCACCCCCAGGGCAGGCTGAGCCGGCCATAATACAAATAAATAAATACATAAAGTTTTAAAAGAAAAAAATTTCCAGAGAACTAATCATGATCACCATCATCAACATATCTAAGATTTGCTGTTTATGCCATACTCTAGGCCCTGCTGGAGTGACTTTTATACACACCCACACATGATACACATTATATATGAATTAGGTAGCATTATTTTTCCAGTTTTACAGATGAGAGAACTGATATTAAATGGCTTGTGAGGGGTCATATAATCCACGCATGACAAAGCAGGACCAGAATCTGGAAAGGCTCTCATGCACCAAGGCTCACATGGGGACCATGTGCCAGTCCTGACGCCTCGGCAGTGAATCAGTTCTACTTCTCCCCACAAGAGTGCCAAGGGTTCACAGCAAGGTCAGACAAGCACACAGGTATGTTGTGATAATACAGTGTGGGTACAGCTTGACACTGAGAAAGGCCGTCTGGGTGAAGCTGGGCATGACAGGATGTAGTCAAAGGACACTGAGGGACCAAGCAGACTCGAGAAAGGTTCAAATACAGAGCAGGGCGGGAGTGATCATTTTCCACCAACGCTAGACTGTAGAAGACTTCCAAACCCTATGTACAGGGCTTGAACATTATCTTGCAGTTAAGATTAAGGCAAGATAATGTGTTTTGAAACTGTCACATTGTTATTTCTTATTAAATGCAAAAAAAAAAAAAAAAGATTAAGGCAAGAGAGGGGCCATAAAAACACAGCCTTAGATCTGATCTTCTTGGTCTCCTGTGTCTGGTGAAGGGAATGGGCACAACTACTCCTGGGGGGACCAGTGGACCTGTGAGGAAGCCTCTGGCATGCAAAATCTGGCCTCAAGGTAGGCCAGGAACACTCAGGAAGGCAAAAAGTAGACTAATACAGTTGGCCCATCGGTCTCCAAGTTGTCAGTTCTTTCACTGTGATCCTCCTTGCAACCATCACTTCCTCACTATTCCCACTGCCAAAAGGCTCAAGATCATCTTGGGCCTAAATAAGTGCAACAATTCACTTCCCTTCCCATCTCCAGCTTTGTACTTCCTGACTTGCTTCTCACACTCCCAGCAGTTCTGACCTTGCCTCATCCTATCATCTTTTTTTTTTTTGGCGGGACCAGGGTTCGAACTCACGACCTTGTACTTGCCAGGCAGGCAATTTTGCCATGGAGCTATCTCCCCAGCCCCATCCTATCATCTCAAACACCTGAAAAATTTTAATCAGACAACTGATATTTCTTTCTAGTACTAACCCTTGACTCCATCTCCCTAGAACTCTGTGCTCATCTTTCAGACATTAGATCTCAGGACTCCCCAGGAGCACAAGAGCTTTCCCACTGTAAAGACAAAGAGAAGCTCATTCAGATCCATGCTCAGATGATGGGCACGAGGACCGTTCCTTTCCACATCCCTGCCTTGTCTCTCTCTGTAGCCTCCCTTAGTTTTACATGCCCAGCCTTCTACTGCACATAGTTTTTTCCACAGGAAGGAACTAGGAATGGCCAAGAGCTGTCAACTTAAATCATCCCAATGCACCACACTTCTTGGGAATGTAGCATGAAGATGTCAAACATCCCAGCATTCATATGTCAAATCTCATGAAGGTCAAGCACCCACTTGTGAGTCAGTCACCTTCACCAAGAGACAAGGGGATTCTATAGGCTGGGAAAAGCCATGATGCAGTAACTGGCCAGGAGAAAGAAGTCTCTAACACCAGAAGAGTAAAGTGATGTCATGCAGGTAAAAACAAATGCTGTATTTTACTGGTAACATCTGCTCAATGCAGCCCAGCATGCAGAACCCTTCCCCAGGGTCTCCTTACCGATACTGCCACACCCCAGTAAGTGAATCACATGGTACCTTCCTAAGCAGAGCCTAACACCTGTGCTTCCCCACCCTTCCATAGGCCATGGGTAACCTTGTCCAATCTTTAATCCAGTAGTGAAACACTGGAGCACTTCTTCCGAACAATGGCAATGTTTTTCTTCTATAATGATTCATGCAAACTTGCCTGTGAGGTTTTACAAAGAAAGACTTTGATGCTGTCAGTGAAGAACTCTAAGGCCTTCTAGAATAAAGTGGGACCTAAATTTGACAGGAAGAATTTGGTTTACAATAAAAAAGAGAAACACCTCTTGGCAACAAATGTTAGGTTAACGCTGGATTAGAGCCCAAAATAAACCTACAATTGCATCCTGGGAGATTTTTTAAATATGGTAAGCCACTGCTGGCAATGCAAAGTGAACTGAACACATCTGTGTGTTGTTGATAGGGATATAACGTAGTATAAGCTTTCCCAAGAGCAATTTGGCCTTTTATCTGCAAATTTTATTTCCAAGAATCTTTCTAAATGAACAATCACCTAAACTGAAATTTTATGCAAAAGATGTTCACTATGGTATTATTGATAGTGGTGAAAATTCAGAGATAACATAAAAATTTATTAAATTTATTAATAAATTTCAGTAAGTCCTCTCCACGGGATATTCTCAGCAATTAAAACTATGTCTAGTTCTTTTCATAGAAAAAAAAAATTAAAAAGGCTTTGAAAGATCATCCAGCCTTAATGATAAGAAAAAATTTACTTTAAAACAAAGTCAAGGGCCTGGGGAGATAGTTCTGTGGCACAAGTGCCTGCGTGGCAAGTGCAAGATCCTGAGTTCGATACCTGGTTCCACAAAAAAAAAGTCAAGCATCATTCTTACTTTCGGTTTGTCAAAGATCAAGTGTATCACTCATTGAAACTACACTGAGGATTAAACAAAAAAAAAAAGACATTGAGGATGTTTTAAAGAAATTCTTACTTTTGTATGTGTTTAGTTGCATTTAAATCAGTACAACGTAGGGGTGGGGTTATGGCTCACTGAGCACGAACAAGGCCCTGGGTTCAATACCAGCACTGCCGCTCTAAAAAAAAAAGAAAAAATCAGCATAATTAATAGTGTCTATTAAAATAAAAAGTGTACATTTTAAGATCCATCCACTGATCTAGCAAAATGTCACTCCAGGAAATGTATCCTACAGGTATTACTCGCACATGCCCATGAGAGAGGAGATTGCAACTTGCAACACTGTCTACAGAAACAAAAGCATCAAATAAATTCTCTTCCACACAAGCCTGGATAATGCATTATGATACACCCATGCAATATGAACTATTAGCTGTTTAAAAACACCATGCTGAAACCATATGAGTTGCTGTAGGATTTCCAAGGCATACTAAGTGAAACAGACAAAAGAAAAAGATGTGAAGCAACACAGCAATGTATATGGTGTTCTACTATTTGTGCGAAAACCTTATTTATGTTTTTATGTGCACAGAGTATGTCTGGGTTATACAAGGAAAAGATGAAAGGAGCGTAAGTCAAGGGAGGGAAAGAGATTTCGCATTGGACACGCTAAACTATGAGAATTTTTAAAATTCATGAGTGCTTCTTTTTCCAAAAGGTAAAGTCAATAAAAATAATAAAATATATAGGCTATGAAAAGGTTACATACATAACCTTATAATTATTTAAATACCTTTAATATTAAGTTTAAAATGTTAAGATTATAGGGTACAGGGGCCGGCGAGATGGTTCAGTGGTCTAAAGCGCCTGCGTAGGAAGGCTCAGGCAACTGCAGGGACTGCGGTTCGATCCCCGGCACCACATGCTGCGCCAGCGCCACCACCAGGGCAGGCTGAGCCAGCCACAAAATAAATAAAGAAAGAAACAAACAAACACAACAAGCAAACAAATAAATAAATAAATAAATAAAATTACTTAAAAAAAAAAAAAAAAAGATTATAGGGTACAGTACAGTGGCAGTTCTATGAAAGGAGAAAAAAATATAGAAAACAAATTGGGAAAAAATGAACAAAAATAATATGATTGCAAATGATTGCTTTTCCCATAGTTTCCAACATGTGTTTGTTTGAGAAAGGGTCTCACTATGCAGTGCAGGCTGGTCTTGAATTCATTTATGTAGCTTAGACTGGCTTCAGACTCACAGCAATCCTCCTGCTTCAGCCTCCCAAGTGCTGGGATTACAGGCATGTATCACCATGCTCTATTCCAATATGTCCTTAACAAACACACTCTCCATTTTGTGTTCTGTTTTTTAGTATTGGGGATTGAACCAAGGGCCTTTGCACTAAGCAGTGTCTCCAGCTTCTTTTTTTTCTTGAGACAGGGTCTCCCTAAATTGCTAAATTGCCTAGGCTGGGGTTGGACTTTGGATCTTTCTGCCTCAGCCTCCCAGAGTTCTGGGATTATAGGCATATACCATTATACTGGGCCTCTATTCTTTTTTTTTTTTTTTTTTTTTTTTTTTTTTTTTTTTTTTTGTCTTTTTGAGACAGGGTCTTGCTATGCAGTTCAGGCTGGCCTTGAGCTCACTTTTGTAGCCCAGACTGGTCTTGAACTTGCTCTGATCCTCCTGCCTCAGCCTCCCAAGTGCTGGGATTATAGGCATGCACCACTGTACCCGGCAAGGGCTTCTATACTTAAAAAATAAATTTAGAAATTATGTTAAGAAACTGGGAGTGTAGCAAGTATGTTTGGCATGTTGAGGCCCTAGTTCAATCCCCTGCATCACTAAACACATAAATAAATAAACTATAATATCTAAGTGCAAAAAGTAAGATCAGGGAAACAAGAAGTAAACACATTGGGCTGGCGAGATGGCTCAGCAGGCTAAAGCGCCTGCTTAGGCAACCGCAGTCCCATGGTTCGATCCCTGGAACCCCATGCTGTGTCAGCCCCACCTCTAGGGCAGGCTGAGCCAGCCATAATGTAAATAAAAAACAAAACAAAATAAAAATAAATAAATAAATAAATAAAGTGCTTCATGTGAATGTTAATTAAAAAAAAAAAAGTAACCACATTTCTTAAGGTCTTTTTTAGTTTTAGCACTCTGCATTAATGAAGTTTGTTGTGGTTTCTTAATTCCTTTTTACTTTTTCTGCTTGGCATTGTTGCTAATAAAGATGAGACATAGTTCATATATCAGCCCAAAGAAATCTCTCCATGATACCCAATGCCAATGAATACACAATGGGATGAGCATCACAGATGTGACTGCATTGTGAACTGACACCGCCTTTTGGAAAACAATTTGCCTGTATGAATCTGAACCCTAAGAAGTGTGTACACCCTTTGACTCAGTGACTTGACTTCTGGAATCTTCGGGGTAAAAAAACATGAACTACTGAAGAAAGTCTTATGCAGAAAGTCTTAATTAAGAATGGCATGCAGCTATAAAAGCATGTAATAACATGAGAAAATGTTTACAATACAGTATTAAGAGAGGAAGAATATAAAACTGTATGTATCCTATAATTATGATCACTTAATAAAATGCATGTGAAAACCCTAGAAGGAAGCTCACCAACAGACTGAAGGTGCTTTTATTCAGGTGGTGCGATCACCAGACAGTTTTCTTCCCCTTTTCTCTTTTCCAAAGTGTTCATAATGTTTTTAAAAAACTATGTTTACAACTATTTGAAAATGTGAAGTTTGGGCTGTTCCATGGGAAATGATTCTCCCCTATGTCAGTTTCTACTTCTTTTTAGCAAAAATAATACCCCTGCATCTCATATCCTAGTCACTAATATTTATCAAACAACTACTTTTGGCCTTTTACATGTTTTAACTCAATGACACAAATGAAATAGTACTTATTACCATTTTGCAAATAGAGAACATGGAATCTCAGGCTAAATGACGCAGCTCAGAGGTGACAGCATTGACAGAGAGCTGGCACTTTTCATAACGTTCCCCTAACTACCCAGAAGAAATCTTGATGTTCCCCATGTACTAGAAAGAATGCTGCCACTTTACACACAGTGTCTCATTTTATAGCCCAGTCAGCAGAGACAGAACCCAAATGAAGAAAGAACAGTGAAGGGAAGCGAAGTCAGTAGCACTGGATGCTATAGTTGGTAAGAGGCAGAGTTAGGATCTCCAGCTGGGTCAGTCTGTGTTGGGAGTCACTGTGCTACTGTGGGTACCATGAAACTCTGAGTCTGGGCCATGGGGTATATCACCTTTGGTGCAGCCACCATCAAAATAAGAAGCTTCTAGCTAAAGAGTACAGATGACATCAGGAGGCGCTGGGCTGTTCTGAACTGGGCAGGGCCTGATTCTGCGCACCAGCACCTCAGGCCCCAGGCAGGATGAGTTGGCACTGTGCACACCGAAATCCACGTGGCCTGGCCTAGGGCCAGCACAGATGTCGTGTCCTCCTGCCAGCACTGACAGTACTGGTGCTAACCTGCCAAAAGCCCTCAAGAAAAGCCGTTAAAACTCTACTAAGGATTCCTGGTTCTCAGCATTGCAGAAGGCAGGGTGGGATGGGATGGGAGGCCACGCACACATCTCCAACAGAGGAAAATTCCAACACCACCTTGCTTGGCATGAGAAAGTGATGCCTAACTTCTCTGACACCCTTAGAGCCATAGGGTCCTACTGGGACCCAGAACCCAAAGCCAAGGCTGGAGCTCTGTGCCTGCATCCAGAGCCTGAACCAACAATATAAGCAAGGGCTCAAACCTTTAGAGAAGTGGGAAATCCAGGTTAACCTGGTAAAACCAAACAATAGCTGCTCAGAGGTCAAGTAAGGCCTGGGTATGGCCAAGGGCTTCCAAGAGAGGTGGCACCCAGACCAGCAGCAGAGATCTCTGAAGAAACAGAGAGGGGGGAACCCTCACACATCACTGGCAGGAGAGCAGATGAACCACTCTGATACTCTGTGATCCAGTAATTCTCTTCTTAATCTACCTAGAGAAACTTGCCTACCACATGACCTCAGACTGCTCATGAAAGACTAAACAGTCCAAACATGAAAATGGATTAAAAAGATAAGCCATATTTTTATAAGAGAATAGCATATAGCAGTGAAAATGAAATGAATAAGCTACAGTTGCATGAAAGGATCTCATAAGTACATGGATCTATTCCACGGATCTCACTGCATGAATGAAAAAAAAAAAAATCATAGGATAATACATACAGTGTGATTTCATTTTCTAGAAGTCCAAACAACTCTCCAAACTGAACAACTTATTGACATATGGGACATGTGCCTATGTGTGAAGCTATAAAGCAAAGCAAGAGAGTGACACACAATTCATCAGCCAGCGATATTCTCAGTAAATAAGAATAGATTTAATTTGCTGAATGTAAACACTGGGGCCCAAGCCACTGTGTTTAGTAATTGCCTGTTATAGTAGTTTTAGGTCCTAGCTTGCATGTGCTGTATTTATTCTGATTTTACTAAACCAAAACAAAGTTGTATGCAGTCTCTAAAAAAAAAAAAGCAAAGGTGTGTGGAAGAGACAGGGCCTTGGGGGTTGGGGGGCAAGGGAAAGTCTGGTATCTGGGAGAGCTCACAGGGGTTTCTAGTATTGAAAACACTTTCTATTGCTAAGCTAGGTGCGAGGTACATGGTTTTTCTTGTTTTATTTTTCATTTTCCTTTTACATGGCTTTTGGGGGCTGTCTCATTTTGGTGTGGAGCCTTTTGGGGAGAGTACTGTAGACTGAAGCCACACAACACTGAATTACAATCCTGCCACTTTTTATTTTATTCTGCAACAGCCTCAAGTTGAGCAATCCTCCTACTTCATCCTTCTAAGTAGCTAGCATTATGGGCATGTGTCTCCACGCTCAGCAGCAAATATTAATGTTTGTAAGTCTAAAAGTGATTCTTTGAAAACTTAAAGATAATGAAACAAAAGACAACACACTTGACAGAAGAGAGCATGAATGCTACCAAATGTGAAATAAAATATTCCAGGGTCATGTGCACTTTAATAATAATGTTAGGTCCTGCTAAACTTTAGTCAAATTAACCAGACCTGGTGCTGGCAAGTAGCTATGATTTTCTGACAAAATTAGCAAGTTGGAATTAAAACTTGCCAAGGTTTTGATATATTTGTCATTAAGATACTAATGAGAACACTTCTAAACACAGATATGTATATCCACGTTCTCAAAGTTTCTCTGATTTTTGTTTAGTCGATGTTTAGTTTGGTTTGGTTTTTGGTGATTAACATATTTACAGTCTCCAAACATGTGGTTATCTCTGTGTATTGCTATAATCAGTGAATTTTACACTGTCTCATCAGTCCACAATATTCTCAGTAAATCAGAATAAATTTAATTTGCTGAATGTAAACACTGAGGCCCAAGCCACTGTGTTTAGTACTTGCCTGTAGTAGTTTTAGATTCTAGCACTGTATGTGCTATATTTTACTCTGATTTTACGAAACTAAAAAGTTGAACACAGTCTTTAAAAAAACAAAAGCAAAAAAAACTGAAGGTGTATGGAGGGAAAAGGGTCTGGGGGTGGGGAATAAACTCAATCCCACTGGCCTTTATGGCTGCCACCTAGGCAAGCAACTGAAACTCCCTTGGACCCAGTGTTCTCACCTTTGAAATGAGCACTGATCTCACTATGAATGCCCAGCACCTAGCTCTTATTTGGTCAGTAGCAGTGATGGCAAACCTTTCAGAGACCAAGTACCCAAACTGCAACCTAAAACCCACCTACTAGCACAAAGTGCCAACACTGCAATTAAGCCTAAACACTGAGGCTTTAGTTTAGAAAAAACAACTGTTATCCAATGCTCAGCTGCTGGGGTGACTTGGTTTGCATGCCAACAAAGCAGCTCTGTGTGTTCACTGAGGCATATGTACCATGGCTTCACCATTTCCGGTACATCAATAAATATACATTTGGTTTGAAAAACAAAATCCAATACTGGAATATCCTACAAAAAGACCTGAGGGGCATTCCTCAGAACTGTCAAGGTCAACAAAAACAAGGAAACTCAAAAAGGACAAATTATAAATAATTCCACTTACATAAGGTATAGCTGGGTATGGTGGTACATGTCCATGATCCCAGCACTGAGGGGGCTGAGGCAGAAGGACTGCCATGAGTTCAAGGCCAGCCTGAACTACACAGTGAGATCCTGTCTTCAGAAAGATGAATGGATGGACGGACAGACGGACGGACGGACGGACAGACAGATAGTACAGTCACAGATAGATACAAGGCACAGTCAAATTCATAAAGTCAGAAGGTAGAGTGGGGGGCTAGGGATTACAGTAATGGCAGCACACTTGTCTAACAAGTAGGAGGCCCTGGGTTCAGTCCTCAGCACCAAAAAATTAAAAAGCTAAAAAAATAAAGTAGAGTGGTGCCACCAGGGACAGGGTTGGGGAGAGGAAGAGCTAATGTTGAATGGCGACAGCTCCTATCTGGGATAATAAAAATGTTCTGGAGATGCATCGTGGTGTTAGATGCACAGCAAAAATTACTGACCTGTACAAGTGGTTAAAATGGTAGCTTTAATGTATACTTTACCACAGTTTAAGATAAATCAAACACAACGACCAAGAAAAGTCTGAGAAATTACCACAGCCACCCAGAGGAGCCCAAAGGGACATTCTGCCCAACTGTAATAGAATACTCTGCATGAGATACAGGGGCAGAAAAACAAATAAATTTCTTAAAAATCTAAAGAAACTATACTTTGTATAGTTGATGTATCATAATACATCAACAATGCTGCATTATCCTAGTTCACTATAACAATGCATCACACATATGTAAGATGTTAACAATAGGGAAAATTGAGTATAGAGTAGTGGAAACTGTTATGTAAAACACATATAATAAAATGTGCTATTTAACTATATTTAATGAAGCACAAAGCAGACTAAAGGGAGGAAGGAGGCAGATGACGTGGGCCCTAACTCTTGAGCAAGGTCTCAGCTTCTGCTATCAAAACCCCTTCCTGGAGGCCTGAGGAAGCATGCACCCTGTCCAGTGGCAGATCATCTGTCTCTTCCTACAGACCCATCAACAATGACCCTTGCAAGTGTGAAACATCAGTCTATCCCCCATCTTTGAGAAATTCACTCCTGTTTGTTTGTCCAAAAGTATTAGGTATTGAGGGGCCTGGTGTGGTGGCACACGGCCGAAATCCCAGCACTTGGGAGACAGGAGGACCAGTATGAGTTTGAGACCAGCCTGGGCTACAATAAGTGAGCTCAAGGCCTGCCTGAACTGCATAATGAGACCCTGTCTCAAAAAGACAAAAAAAAAGTACTAGGTATTGAATATGGAGCCTTTACACTGGGTTACATTCCCCAGACCTTCTTTATTTTTTATTTTGAGACAGAGTCTCACTAAATCACTAAATTGCCCAGGCTGGGCTTGAACTTGTGACCTGCCTACCTCAGCCTCCCAGAGTACAGAGATCATATAGCTCTTATTTTATATTCCTTACATTCTCCACTCGTTATCTCTTCTGGATCAGAGTAAAGGCCCAGTGCACCACGGGGAATCCTAATCTGAGTCTGGACTCACAGAATCTGTGAAACTACCCAATCCACCCCACCCCCCTTTTTACTAAGCAGCGACCCAAACTGCATATGGGACTACAGCTGACTGCAGGCAAGCTGAGACTGGGATCCAGGGTCCTGGCCCTGGTCATCTCTTCTGCCTTCCTTAAGCAGACCATCACTGGGCTCCCTCCCACCTCCAGCTATAGAGCAACCTGTGCCCTCTGAACTATGTACTGCTGAAATCATTAAAAATGCTAGGTGAAATGTTTCCAGTCTTTTACTGGCACTGAGCCAACAAAGGGGTTAAGAATAGTCATAGGCCAAAAAAAGAAAAAAAGGGGGAAAGAGGAACTCACTCAGTGAGGACACGAAAGCTGGCTTTTTCCCTAAGGCAGTGTGCCAATGCCTAGTGATCCGGGAAGACAGCTCAGTAGAATAAGTGCTTGCCTGGCAAGTGCAGGGTCCTGAGTTCAATCCCTGGTACCCAAAAAAAAAAAAAGTCTAAAGCCTCAGAACGCATAGATGTGGAGACAAACCCCTGCCACCCAAAGGAGAGTCCATCAGGAGAACCCACGTTGGACCATATCATCAGTGGTAAAAAAGAATGCATCCCCGGGGCCAGGAAGATAGCTCAGTAGAATAAGTGCTTGCCTGGCAAATGCAAGGTTCTGAGTTCAATCTCTGGTACCACAAAAAAAAAAATGTTCCTGGGCTAGGGATGGATCAGTCTTCTGCGTGAGAAACAACTGGGGGCCCTAAGCTCAGTAATAAAGACTCATTTTAAATTCTAAAAAAAAAAAAAAAAAAAAAGCATCCCCGCCAAAAGGAAAATGGACCATATCAATTTTGAAAGCAAAGAAAAACTTTCTTGCCCTTACATAAACTAGAAGCCAGCTCTTATGCTTAAATTCATCAATACCAAGCAAAAATCCTCATGCCAGCTAAGCATGGCTTTAAGGAACGAGAGAGTGAACTATAAGAATATCTGAGTAAAGAAACTGCCAGGCAGGCAGTAGAATAGACACCCCAGGGCCCTCAGGGTCATACCTGACTTATTCCAGGAAAAGGAGATGACCTCAGGGTATGGTGTGAAGTGACCGTAGAAGGCCCAGTGTGCCACTGCAAAAACCTAAAGCTCTTCCTCTCAAATGTAGAGTCAATGGAAGGGTCTGAGCAGGGGAATAAAGTGCCCTAGTGTCTGTGCTAAAAATGTGTGAACTAAAAACAGGAAGCCCAAAAATGAAACTGTTCCTGTAATCCAAGTGAAAAATGATGGTAGTTCTAGCTAGGATGGTAGAGAACAAATGATACCACATTTTGCATGTGCTAGCGGATACAGCCAAGTAGGTTCCTAACAGTAAATATATATAAAGCATGGAAGAAAGGGAGCTCTCAACGACTCCAAGGTTTCTGGCCTGAGCAAGTAGAAGCAAAGAGCTGCCACTGACTTAGATAGCAAACTGTCTTGGAGGAGCACCTAAGTTTTGCAACTGCTGAGTTTGAGGCAGCTATTAAATATTCAAGGGGACAAATAATTGAATTTTTGCTTTTTTTAAAAAAAATTTGGGCCAGCCAAATAGCTCAGTGGATTAAAGCACCTGAAAGCAGGCACAGGGGCCAGGGGTTCAATCTCTGGGCTTGCTGTGCCAGCCTTGTTCCTGGGGCACACTGAGAGGGCAATTGAGACTGGGCGTGGTGGCGCATGCCTGTAATCTCAGTTCTTAGGAAGCCATAAACAGGCAGATCACTACCAGTTCAATCTAGTAGTGAGACCCTGAACACCCTATAAGCCCTTCCCTAAAATAAAATAAAAATTTAAGGGCTAGCCAAATAGCTCAGCGAATTAAAATGCCTATTTAGGCAGGCAGTGACTGGGATTCAAACCTCAGCATGCTGTGCCAGCCCTGCCCCCAGTGCCTGCTGAGACAGTGACTGAGACAGGGCATGGTGGCCAACACCTGTTATCCCAGGCTGAAAACAGGAGGATCACTATGAGTCTGATCTATATAGTGAGACCCTGTAGACCCGATACTAAACACATTTTTTTAAAAAATTATTTTAACAAGATTAACTGATAAGCAGTAATATTCAATTTGGTCCAATCTTACATAACTATATCTGTTAATCTGAGCAACAGATTTGATGATAAAAATAGATAATAGAACAACCATTATTAATTAGCTATTGTTTTGAAAATGTATAAGTATTGTATGCTACCTGTTTCGTTGTTTCTATTTTTTTTTCTTTTGTTTTTACTCTTCAAAATAAAATTAAAATTTTTAAAAAATATTCAAGGGGTAGACCAAGTGTGGTGGCATGCACCTGTAATTCCAGCTCTTGGGAGGCTGTAAACAGGCAGATCACTAAGAGTCCAGATCTAGTAGAGACCCTAAACACCCTGTAGGCCTTTCCCTAAAATGCAAAAAATATTCAAGGGGAAAGAGTCTGCAGTTAAGTGTATGGAACTGAGGAGAAACCCTCAGGCTGCAGATAGAAACTTGGGAGGTATCAGCATAGGAATGGCGACAGACTAGCCAGGAAGCTAGGTGAGATCAGAAGAGTGAGTGGAGAGACAGAGTCAAGTACTGAGCTCTGAGGCACACCCAACAGGCTGAAGTCAGAGAAGTGAGGTGGGACGGGGTGGTGGCTGAGTAGGAGCAGCCAGTGGGGTTGAAAGAAGGCCAGGACAGGGGGTACTTTGGGAACCTCGCTGAGCAAGGTTTCCGCAGGGACATGTGCAAATCTATCAAAGGCTGTAGGCTGACCAGGGAGCCAGGCCAGCACTGGCCCTTGCTCAGAGGAGTCCTGGAGGAATGGATGAAATGAGAGCTTGCCTTGAGTTAAACTCAGAGAAAATTAACACCCACCAGAAAAGCTAAGATCCAAAAACGACTGTTGGCAAAAGGTATAGTTAAGTGTTAGCAAAGAGGTATAGCACAGAAAACTTTGCACACTCCTGTGGGAGTGAAAATCGGTACAGTATGGTTTGGGGAGTATCAGTTAAAGGTGACCTGGATATCATCTTGGTACTAACCCGGCAATTCAATCTCCAGATGCACATCTGAAAACAATTCAAGGCCTTTGACCAGTAAAGTGATAGTAGTAGCACTGGAGAAGTTTGCTTAAAATTAAAATGGGTGATTTTTATCAACTTTAAAGTCAATTTGACTGTCCAGGCCTGGTGGCACACGCCTGTAATCCCAGCACTTGGGAGGCTAAGGCAAGAGGATCAGTGTGAGTTTGAGACCAGCCTGGGCTACAAAAATAAGCTCAAGGCTAGCCTGAACTATATAGCAAGACCCTGTCTCAAAAAAAAATAAATAATAATAATAATAAACAATCCAAATATATTTACCACGGACGCATGAACAAGAACATGCATAGCAGAATTAGTATGAGAACATAACTCCATATCTGATCTATGGCCCACTAGCAACTAGCAACTTATCAGGTGCTGGATGTGGTGGCGCACACCTGTAATTCCAGCAGGAAGCTAAGGCAGGAGGACTTCAAAACCGGTCAGGGCTACATAGTGAGTTCAAGGCCAGCCCGAAATACAGTGAGACCATCTTAAAAAAAAAAAAGGGCTGGTGAGATGGCTTAGCTGTCTAAAGCGCATGCATTGCGAAGTTTAGACCACCGCAGGGACCGCAGCTCAATCCCAGGCACCACATCTGTGCCACACCCCCACCCCCCAGGGAAGGCTGAGCTGCCGTAACACAAACAAATATGTAATGTGGTTTAAGAAAATAAAACAAACTTAAAAAAAAGAGAGAGAAAAGAAGAATCAGATAAATGGTGACCTAGTCACACAATGACATCTTATCCAGCAATGAAAATGAGCAGACTGCTATACACAACAACACAGATAGGTCTCATATTATAGGATACTGATAGACAAAAAAGAATACAAAGCATGTGACTCACTGACAATCTAAAAACAGATAAAACTGGTGTTCAAAGAACACCAATTAATGTACACGGCACCACTAGTCCCACGAAGGCAGTTCGTAAGTGGATGCAAGGATTAACAAAATGTGGTACAGACAAACAGTTGGATATTCAGCGATAATAAAATACATTGTACAACACAGATGAAATTTAAAAATAGTAAGCAGAGTGAAAGAAACCAAAGGCGAAAGGCCATGTATTATATGGTCCCATTTATATAAAGTATCCAGAATAGAGAAGTCCCTAGAGATAAAAAGCAGACTAGTGGTTGCCAGGGCCTGAGGAGAGCCAGGCCTAGAGTGGCTGCTAATGGGTACTGGCTTTCCTTTTGAAGTAATGAAAATGTTCTGAAAGTGGGAGTGGTGATGGCCATGCAACACTGTGAGTGTACTAACTGCTGCTGCACTGTATATTTTAAAGTACTGAAATGGTCAATTTTCTGTTATGTGTATTTTACAAAACAAAGCTGGGCATGGTAGTACACTCCCATAATCCCAGCATTCTGAGAGAATGAGGCAGAAGGATCATAAATTTGAGCACAGCCTGAACAATTCAGTGAGAACTTATATATATATATATATATATATATATATATATATATATATATATATTTATTTATTTATTTATCTCCCGTAAGCTGGGAATGTAGCTCAGTGCAAAGGCCCTGGGTTTCTTTCCTAGTATCACTTGGGGGGATAAGTCACATGGGGGGAGCTCGTTCTGTAAAGATTCACTGAGATAGAAAAGGCAAAGGCCCCGGCAATTCTTCCAGGTTGTGCCTCAGGGATTTTATTGAGACAGAGGGAAAAGTGGTATTAAAAGAAATGTGTTTTAAGATGGAGAAATAGTAGTATTTTTATTCACCTGAGAAAAATCTAATACAGAGAGGGGAAAATGAGAAATATAAATGATAAGATAGAATCACTTAAGCAGTTTTTAAGAAAGACAAAAATAAGGCTGTGCCTGAGGGTGGAGATCCAGGCAGCCATCCACAGGAGGGAACAGAAAGCAGAGTCAATGGTGCCCAGCCTGGTGGGTAGGTAGAGCAGTAATTAGCCTTTGGAAGTTCACTTCCGGTTTATTACCAGGTTTATGACCCCCAATATACTAACGCGCTATCCTAGACTCAGGGAAGGGATCTGCTCATGACCACACAGCTGTTGCCAGAGGCAGAACTGAGTCTCCCTGGTTCCCTGTGCATGGCACCAAGCTGCCCAAGTTCCTTTCTCCATCCTGCAAAATAGCACTGTCTGCTGTTTTCCCTCCAACGACTTCTCCAAATCTTAGAATCACCTCTTCAAGCTTCGGAAGAGTGTGGGACAAGCAGCCCTATCTGTCTTGTGTATACGTTGGAGCATACGGAAAAGTCTTAATTATACTGCTTCCTCAGCTTCCATCTTCCCAGGCAGTGAAGTCTGCCTTCATGGTAAAAGCCCTTCATCACTCCAGTGTCTGGCCCGGTTCCAGTTCTATTACGTCTTTCTTGGAATTCAGAGGCTTTAACAAAAGAAACCACACTGGCCTCCATTTTGAAGAGCCTTTTCCAAGGACAAGGGCCCATTTATATTCAAATCGATGGTCAGCAAATCTGTGGCTTGCCCAAGGTCACACAGTGTCAACTATAAAGTCCACCAAGAACTCCAGCTGGCATTCTTTCTCCTCCACATCTAAGGGCCTCCATGAGGGCCTCCAGAGGAGCCCTGTGTGTCAGGGCACATTCAGCAGCTAGTGATGGTGATGGAGCAGATGGGGGAGTTATCAGACTGGCTTAAAGCCAGAAGAATCTACTGAATTACATCACTGACAGTCCACAAGCAGATAGTCTTCTGGATTGGTAGAGAGTCAGTACTGTCCTCATGGTCCCAATTTTGTTTTGCCTTGCCATCCACAGGGGCTACAGTGGGTTGATGAGAGCCCTCCCTTAAACTATGATTTCCCCCTAACCTCTGCAACCTGTTGGATGCAACCTTGAGTGAGAAAAAAAATCTTTTCAAATGTAATTAAAGATCTTGAGAGGAGACCACCATGGATTACTGTAGTGGGCCCTAAATCCAGTCACAAGTATATTTTAAGAGGGACCAGGGAGATAGCTCAGCAGAATAAGCGCTTGCCTGGCAAGCACAGGGTCCTGAGTTCAATCCCCGGTACTGCAAAAAATAAATAACAAGTATACTTTAAGAGAAGACAAAACAGACACAGAGAAGAAAGCCATATGAACACAAGGCAGGGACAAGGATGAGCATCCGCAAGCCAGGAGATGCTGGCCAACACCAGAACGAAACTTTGCTCACCTCTAGAGAGAACACTGCCCTGCCTATACTGATTTTAGGCCTTTGGCCCACAGAACTGAAAAGGAATAAACTTTTGTTGTCCAAAGTTACTAATACCTTAGTAGTTTGCTTTGATAAGCCAAGGAAAATGCAATTATGAGGGTTACCTTCAACCTGCACCTTATTCCTCTATGTTCAGGGGTGGGGTTAGCCTTCCTCAAAGCCCACAGGTTTTAAAGGAAAGGTATAGTTACCAGCAATATAAATATGGCAACCAGAAAGTCCACACCAGACACCCTGAACAAGAAAGACACCATCCCTTGAGTATCTGCTCTGAGAAAAATGAGACACGGGAACACAGAGGGTACCCAGGAGACACAGCCTTCACACGGCAAGGAGCAGGGCCTGAGACCTCCAACGCTGGGAACACAGTTGCATGTCTGGGACTTGGAGCACCTGCTCTTGAAACAGTGGCTTAGGAATAACAAAGACCACTCTTTTTTAAGGCAAGGTCTCACTACGTAGTGCCTGCCTGGCAAGTGCAAGGTCATGAGTTTGAACCTTGGTCCTGCAAAAAAAAAAAAAAAAAAAAAAAAGGTCACAGCAATCCTCCTGTCTCAGCCTCCCTAGTGCTGGGATTATAGGCATGTGACACCATGCCCAGCTACATCGTTCACTTTTTTTTTTGGCGGGACTGGGGTTCAAACTCATGACCTTGCATTTGCCAGGCAGGCACTTGTGCCACAGAGCTATCTCCCCTGCCCCTACATTGTTCACTTTTAAGAGACTACTTCACTCACCTGGTTGCCCAAGTTAGGACCTCAGAGGTTGTCCCACACATGCTCCTCTCCCTTGCCTTCCCCTCTCTCTGCCTCTGTAGATGTCACCCTTGTTTACGACATCGCTTTCTCTTGTCTGGCCTCTCTACTTTCAGCCTCCCTCTGCCATGTCCCATCAGGAACCAGAGCTTCCAAAAATGAAAATATGCCCATATCACAGTCCTACTTAAAAAAAAAAAAAAAAAATCCTCAAGGTGTTGGCATAGCTTCCAAGATTTCCTGCTTACCTGGCTTCATCCCTCACCATTCACCTCATTATTTCCCTTCTCACACTGAGTCTTTGCACACACAGCTCCCTTAGCCTAGATGACACCACCACCCCATTTACTGACCAAACCCACAAGGACTCAAAGGAGGCCGGTTACTTTGAAGAGTCATTTAATCTCCCACTCTACTTGTGGGCCCTCCATACACATCCCCAGTTTGTTTTTCTCAAAGTTCTGAAGTAATTTTGTAAAAAAATTTATTTATTTACACATTTGGTACAGGGTCTCACTACACAGCTCAGACTTGTAGTGATCCTCCTATTTCAGCCTCCCTGGGGCTGGGATTACAGGTGTGTGCCACCACACCCAGTTTTGGTAGCTGGCTTGGCACAGGGCCAGCATAGCATGCAGTACCAGGTACTGAACCGGATCCTTGTGCTTACCAGGCAGGCCTTTAGACCACAGAGCCTTCTCCTCAGTCCTCTTCTTCTAAGGTCATAAGGGTCAATTTGTGTACCATTACCTCCTTCCTGCTCCTGCATATGAGCTCCCCCAAGTCAGGAACAAGGCACTCCACCTCTTCATCCTGAGAGCATAGTATGCAGCAGCTGTTCACAAATATATATATATATATATATATATATATATATATATATATATATATATTAAATTATATCCTAATTAATAAATATAATAATGTACTAATAAAGGTAAAATCTACACTAGACTTCCTCTGCTTTGTCTGAAACAAAATTCATCCTAGACTTTTGCTGCACCTAAATGTTTCCCATTTCGGGGGCCGGCGAGATGGTTCAGTGGTCTAAAGCGCCTGCTTAGGAGGGCTCAGGCAACTGCGGGGACTGCAGTTCGATCCCCGGCACCACATGCTGCGCCAGCGCCACCACCAGGGCAGGCTGAGCCAGCCACAAAGTGAATAAATAAACAAACAAACACAACAAGCAAATAAATAAATAAATTAAAAAAAAAAATAAAATAAATGTTTCCCATTTCAGTAAAGTACACAGACCCCAAAACACAGAAGACTTCATGTTCTTTCTCTAAGACCTTTGTCCAGCTATTTCATTTTTCCAAGCCTCACTTTCTCCTATGAAGAGGGAATTTTAAATCCTACTTCCTAAGAACAATCTTCCATCGAATCCATCAAAAGAATAGGTTGTACCTTTCTTTGCCATATACTCACACTCTCACATTAGCAAATGGATGGTAAGCAGCTAACACTGATGATCCTTAGCCTAGACTAACAGTAAACTTTTCTGAGAAAATGTATCTATAAAATCTAGAATAAAGCCTGAGAACTCACAGGTAAGTCTGTCAAGCAGCCTGAAGTCAGCCAACAGGAAAGTAACCCTGGGCCAAGCTGGGCGGCTCGAGTTCCTGAAGCGTCCCATGGGTCACAGTGCAGATTGTAAAGTGAATGGGTCTTTACTGCCACCTGCTGGAAGAGTTGAATAAAGCCACAGCTGCAGCCAGAAGAAATTTAGGAGCTGCCAAACACATGGCTCCAGCTTGTATGTGCCACGTTTGTTCAACAGCTAAGGAAAAGTTATCAGAGGAGATTGCTTTTAAAATCAAAAACACACCACTGGAAAAAATACAAAAAAATCCAGCCTTGTAATGATCAGAAATAGAAATGTGCCTCCTAAGATAATTTCTCAAAGGATCAGAATAGCCTGCAAGGTGGAAGGCTTTATCTTTTTCAGAAATCAAGATGTATTTTACCTGTCCCCAAGACTACCACTAAGTACAATCCTGGAGTTCACACTCTGTACCCTGGACCCCAACTAACTGGTCCTGCTGCCAATACATAAGGCAGAATCTAGTTCAGTCTGAGAACTCCATAGAGACTTTCAGAAGCAGAGAGGCCAGTCTTTCCAAAGGCCTTGGCTTTGCAACCAGACTTGCTAAGTCAACAGAGTGGGAGCCAGCCCTGCCTCTTGCCTTCCTGTTACACTCTCCAACAACTCCTCCCTCCAGCCTGGTAGTTCTCCTTGGCCTGCCACTCACACACATGTGAGTCCACACAAGTGCACACATACACAGGATCATTCAGATCTATCATTCTCATTTGTGCGAGGAAATCTGCTCTGGGAAATCTGAAAGAATCCAGATGGGCTGCAGCCAGGGTTATTTTTTTCCTCTTTCCCCATATTCTAACCATCCCATAAAAAGCTGGGCCTAAGAATGCAAACTCAAAAAAAGAAAAAAGAATGCAAACTCCAGAAAACCATGGGTATTGCAGTGCTGAGATATTTACTTAACCAATGAGCTGGCTTTGTTCCCAGGGAGGGAGCCTCAGCTTCCCTTGGGCTGCAGCAATGGGCTGAGTCTCACCAATTGCTTCCGACATCAGAGGGTCTCTCCTGACGCAGGCACACTGGTGTCTCCGAGGGAAACTGGGGAAAGCTCTACCCTCTGTAGCCTCATGGGGTCTCATGATGACCAGACTACCACTGGAAAGAAGGCTCTAAACCAAGGTAGAGATATATTCCCCAGAACTTCCTGAAACACAAAGCCAAAGGGAGAAACAAATGGGAACCTCGAAAATGCACAAAACTTCCTATACAAATTATAAACAGCTAAGCCTTGTCCCCTATCCAGTGGCAGGTACATGCTTAACAGGAGTAAGGCCCTGAGTTCCATCCCAGCACCTCTCCCTTCTCCTATCCCTCTCCCCATCATGAACAGCACAATTCTGTTTATTATATACCAGCACAAAAATTTCAAGTTATTCACTAAGGTTAAAAAAAAAAAAGAAAGAAAGAAATAGGGTGGGGCATGGTGGTGCAAGCCTGTGATCCCAGCACTCGGGAGGCTGAGGCAGGAGGATCAGTGTGAGTTCGAGACTAGCCTGGGCTGCAAAAGTGAGTTCAAAGCCATCCAAAACTGCGTAGCACGATCCTGTCTCAAAAAAGATAACAAAAAGAAAAGTGGTCTAAGTTCCTGCCTGGCATGCTCAAAGACCCGGGTTCAATTCCCAGTACCACATGCTGTGCTGGCTACCAAAACTAGGCGTGGTGGCACACACCTGTAATCGAAGAACCAGGGAGGCTGGCACAGGAAGATTACAAGTCTCAACTGCATAGCAAGACCCTATACCAAATAAATTTTAAAATTTAAAAAAACAGAAATAGAAAAGAATTATTAGCACTCTGGTATTAATCAGCTAATGACAACAGCAGTGCATCATCTGTACCTTGCTGATATCTCTGGGTTGCCAGCAGTAATTTGTTTACATCCAGACTTCTACAACTTTCATCAAAGGGTTCACGAAGCAAATCATCACTGTAACCATCTTCATCCCTGATACTGAGCGTTTTTATTGGTACACTTTATGCATAACAATAATTCACCAGAGAATTTGTACCTATACAAATTTTTTTCCCTCTTTTCTTCCCTTTCCCCTCTCTCCCTTCACTCACTCTCATTTTGACCTCTGCAGCTTGCGTACTTGCTCAGTGTCATAGCTGGGCCTCATGCAATGAGACAGACAGACAGGTTATCTTATCCATCTGGAGGCATCCCTATCCTGCAGCACTCTGAGTTCAGCAAGTTCTTGGAATGAGGACTGTTGGCGGGGTAGTCCTGACCTTCCTAGAGGCACCAACATCTAGCACTTAAGACCTAACTCTCTAGGACCCTTCAGGAATCTGGGCCCATGTCCATCTGCTTTTA
The DNA here is from genome assembly GCA_004027915.1 of Capromys pilorides. NCBI lineage: Eukaryota > Metazoa > Chordata > Mammalia > Rodentia > Capromyidae > Capromys > Capromys pilorides. The sequence goes on along the minus strand of PVKN010000099.1, from coordinate 50,896 downwards.
GCAGTATTCATCTCTCACACATCTCAAGGGCTCTTTGTTTTCGGGGACTTTTTGTTTTCTTTCTCTTTTGGCATAGGGAAAATATTTTCCTCCAAATTTCTTCAAGATGTACAAAAAACTCCTGCTGCTTAACAAAATTAAATCTCTTTCTATAGAAAGCAAGCTAGGAAAGAAAGAAAGAAAGAAAGAAAGAAAGAAAGAAAGAAAGAAAGAAAGAAAGAAAGAAAGAAAGAGAAAGCCAGCCAGCCAGCCAGCGAAGATCTCTTGGTGTTCAGAGAGACACTGAATGGCTCCACCAAGGCAAGAAGCATTTAGAAAGCCAATGCCAACTTGCACAGGGATGGGGTGCATGAGGGAAAGCAAACAAATCTCATCTAGGCCACTCCAACACACTTGATGAACGTATATGTACTCTCCCTGCCACCACCCAAGGTTGTGGTCAGTAGTGGTTTCTTTCTTGGTAAATGATAGCATTAAAAAGAAACACCAGAAAAGTTTTCTCATGTCTTCCTGTTCATCGTCCCTTAGTACCTGGACTTCTCAGCAGCCTCCGAATATTTTTATTTTTCTCCCTTCTATTTCCCTTCCCTCCCATCTCTTCCCAGCCTGCTGTTCACAGTCAGAGAGCTACCCAGAAGACACTGTACTGGTTAGGAGAAACAACAGTGCTGAAGGCAGAAGCACATGGGTCCTGCATATGTCCCCAACCCAGCTCCCAGTCATTCCATCATGTGAACATAACTAATTCCTTTTAGCCTTCCTCTTACTTGGACTTTCTTTATAAATGACAACTACTCCCTCTTCTTTAAGACATTCCTCTTCTCACTGATTTATCTTGAGTCACGCCTACACCCACCTGGTTTTCTTCTGCTGCTGCCACAGCCTGTCCTTGCCATCAGATCCATCTCCTATCTCAGTTCTCCTACACACCCAGCCTCACCAAACAATCCCTATCTCCTTCACTAGGGTAGTAGCTACAGAAACTTCAGAAATCCACTAATTTGAACCTCTCATATCTCCCTGTCTCCCACATAAATGAGATCAAAACATGAAGTAAATGCTTAAGGTTACATTGTCATTTGTCTCCAGATATTCCCCCTCACTTTGAACACAACTATCACATTGTTCTTGCTACTTTCTGTTGCCTATATTAGCATGGTTTTGACTACCTTGATGTTCTAATTCAACTCAAAATAAATACAAGATTGTTTTAACTTTGGGAAAAAGCTAGAAGTCACAAGCTTTAGATTCAGTGAATAAGGTGGACCACTGTCTTTCCTTCAGAGGGGCCATGGTCGCACCAGTCATCTTTTTTCACACCTTCTAAAGACACAAAAGATCACGAGACTGCTTCAGGAAGTAACCAGAACGATGGGATACGTGTGTTCACAATGAGGGGGGATATTCTAATAGGGATTAATAAGCAATCTTTTATTGTAATTTTTATAATTTAAATATTCACCATGTATTTCAGTCACACCTTGTATACGCACCTGCCTGTTGACTGCTGAGTCTAGAAAAACCAACATCCAGAGAGACGGTAAGGCTGCCAGTTTCCAATATTTCAAAGTATCAAGACCACAGAGTAGATGGGCCAAAGGAATAGACTGTAACTCGATATAAGGAAGACTTTTCTAACAAACAGCACTAGCCAGCAAGGAGTGAGAGTAAGCTTCCTGCAGCTGAAGCAAGCACAGAGGGAGGATTTGCAAATACATAAGGCCAAACTAAGCAACACGCATGCTCTTTCCCAATCTGAGATGGAAACTTCTCAGCTTCAATCTGAGATTCAGATTTCTTTTTTCATTTTTGTTGAGTACTTAAAATTACAATTCGTCATTATAAGGCACTGGTTAAGAATCATTGTAGTATTAATTTTCATTCTTTTTTTTTTTTTTGGTGGGGGGAGGAGAAGGATCCTGGAGGGTATGGAGTCTTGCACATGCTACCTCTCAGATACACTCCCAGCCCAATTATTTTCTAAATATCCCTGAAGCCAGAGGCTTGGCACATTCCCATAAGCCCAGCACTGAAAAGGCTGAAGCAAGAGTATCACTGGGAATTCAAGGCCAGCCTGAACCACATAACAAGACTCTATCTCAAAAAAATACAAAAATAATTAATTTCATCAAATAAACAATCTAATGTACTACCTCATCTGCCTTGTCAGTTTTCAGAGGAAAAAAATAGTACTTGGTCTGAATTAAAGATTTGCATGTTGGAGTTATAAATGCAGGACTTGTGAATGTTTCTCTTTTCTGCTCCTATATAGTTGGCTTTTTTGTTTTTGTGGGACCAGGGTTCAAACTCACGACCTTGTACTTGCCAAGCAGGTACTTGTGCTATGGAGCTATCTCTCCAGCCCCCCTATATAGTTTTTAAACTAATAAAGAATCCTAACTAAATCTTAATCATATTTAAGGTCAAACACAAAGACATTTTAAAAGTTCTTCAAATTCTTTTTTTTTTGTCACCAGCCTGGGATAAAACGCTATCACTGAGTCCTAACTCAGACAAGGTGAATGTGCACCATTACTGAAAGGAACTAAATTCATGCCAATCACCATTCACTGAACATTTTCATGCCAGACCTATGGTAGGAAATGGAGATGCTGTGCAGTACCTTCCAATCACTGATGTTCTCCACATATTTCTCTATCCAGAGACACCAGAACTGACCAGCCCCTCTCCCCAGTTCCTGCTCTCCCAACACCTGCATCTCAGTCAGAAAGCTGTTCTAGGGCCAGGGGTAGCTCAGTGATTGGTAGAGCACTTGCCTAGCATGAGACTCTAAACTGATGTCTATTTTTTTAAGAAAATTTTTTCTACCCAGGTGTGGTGGTGCACACCTGTAATCCCGGCACTTAGGAGGCTGAGGCAGGAGGATTGGTGCACGTTTGACACCAGCCTGGGCTACAAAAGTGAGCTCAAGGCCAGCCGGAACTGCATAGGGGGACCCTGTCTCACTAAGACCGGAAAAAAAAAAAAAAAAAAAAAAAAAAATTCTAACTACTTGCTCCAATAGACTCATTCCCTCCAATAGACTCATTCCCTCCTGTTTTGCTGAAATACAGTGAACCCTTGACTTATGAACTCAACTCGATCCCAAGGGCTGGCTGTGACTCAGGTTGTCTACTGAAAGCTCAGGCTCTTCTACACAGCCTTCAAAGCCCTGTATGTCGGCCAATCTCAGTTCCTTAGAGAGACATTGGCCCAGGGTTCCCTCAAGTAACCCCATACAGGAAAGGGTGTTTACTGTTCTTTCCAGAACTCTTAAAGAGTTAAAGATGTACCTGAGAATATCTGGAAACCCAAGCAGCCAGCATTTGGGTCATAAATCAAGACTTCAGTCGTAAGTTTAAACTAAAATTCCCAAATTACTCACATATCAGGCTGGTCAAGGGTTTTGGGTTAGCTCAGTGGTTTAAGGACCTGTGCAGGCAATCCAGTCAGGTACTGGGGACGGCAGTTCGATCCCCAGACCCACCCTTAAGGCTGGTCGTATCTCAAAGGTGCACTGTAACTGGAAGGTAAAACTGCAAGGATTAACCTCCAAACAGCGAGAACCCTAGATCCAAAATTCTCCCATGGATCCCAGTAGGGAAGTCTCGTGGATCTTTGCGCAGCTACTAACATACAAGCACCTTGTCCTTCCCTCCCCTGCACATATACATGGTGTACGTATACATGATCTCCACATTACTGCTGCTTTCTCTTGGTTTCAGTTGCTTCAGTGTACACACGAGCTGATAGAACACTTCAACAACATAACCTTTCTCAGTTCTGCCAACCTCCACAAGTTCCCAATATTTCTTCGCTCAGGTTTTTGTTTCTATTATTTGTTTTCAGACAGAATCTCACTATGCAACCCAGGCTGGCCTCAGATGTGCAGATCTACTGAAAGCACAAGTATACACCGCTACATCAGGCTCTGACTCAGTTTTCTTTTCATGCCAGACATACACACTAATGGTCTTGTCAGCCGTGACTCTGGGAGGAGGAGGAGGAAAAGGAGAAAGAGGAGGAAATAAAGGACTGCAGTGATGTGGTCCTATAACTGCCCGTGGGAAGGATAGGAGGGACATTTTCTCTCCCTAGGACTAGGGCCATGAGGCACCTTACAGTCAAAGCTGCTGCCAGCCGGGCATGGTGGCACACACCTGTAATCCCAGCATTTGGGAAGCTGAGGCAGGAGGATCAATGTGAGTTTGAAACCAGCCTGGGCTACAAAAGTGAGCTCCAGACCAACCTGAACTGCATAAAGAGACCCTGTCTCAAAAAAGACAAGGAAAAAAAAAAAAAAAAAAAAGCTGCTGCCTCCCTTCCATGGCTCTGCCTTATTCACACACTTCATGAGACCCTTGAAAATTAAATGGTTAAATGCTCAATTATCTACTGTGGAATTTACTAAGATTTTGTATCTGAAACCTTTTCTTCAGTTCTGATGAGGAGGGAAGGAAGTTAAACAGACAATTCCTTGGCAGGACAGACAGGCAAAGGTGACTTACACCAGGGAACCAAGGTGTGGCTCCCAAACCTTGCTTCAATGCTCTCTCACATGCAGCGCCAATGACGAGAACAGCCTGTGTGCATTTAGGTCCTATTCTGCTACTCACTGTGTGGCTTTAGAGAGGTCTTACATGCCTCATTTCTAGAATGAAGTAAGCTTTTTTTAAGGACTAACTACATAACTCTCTAATTTAATCTAAATATTTTAATCCTTAAAACATAATTCAGGGGCAGCAAGATGGTTCAGTGGTCTAAAGCCCCTGCTTGGGAAAGCTTAGGCAAGCAGGGACTGCAGTTTGATCCCCGGCACCACATGCTGCACCAGCCCCACCCCCAGGGCAGGCTGAGCCGGCCATAATAAAAAATAAATAAATAAATAAAATAATTTTTTTAAAAAAACGTAATTCAAGTACTTTAAATGAAGGAGTAAGGCCCTGTTCAGAAGCACCTAATAAAAAACAAGAAATAGTAGACACTTGTTTTTTCCTACTTTTATTTATAAAGAACACAACTCCTCCTGACACAGACACAAATACACAAACCAAGGAGGAGTCCATTAAAACAACAATGACAGAACTGAGAGAAACAGTAGGACCTTATTTAACAGGACTGTGCAACCCAGACTTGGGAATGACTGAGAAAATTGTCTCAAATAGGACATTTCACCTCAAAGACAGGAAGGGAGACTTTCATCTGCAGGACCCACCTACCAAAGGGCAGAAAGCTCCACATTCAGTCTTCAGCATCATCAAACTGTCCTGTTTCAAAGACCATCTTGGAATAATGGGGAATGAGTGGAGGAGGATGGTGCCAGCTGGGGTCGTAGATCATGTCTCCTTGGGAGGCACAGCATACCCAAGGTTTGATCTCTTGACAAATGCTCCCTTGAATGTCATCAGCATCTGTAGGCAGTTTCAAAAGACAGACAGATTAGTGGAAGGAGGAAAGGTGAAAGCAGACTGTTAAAACAAACAAACAAAAAAATGTCTAGGGAGCACAGACTCAATATTTCGTTTAGTAACACAAACATATGTGTAGACAAACATACACAAAAACAGTGCTTCTTTCCTAAAGAATTGCAAACAGTCATTCTGAACTCATTTGTGCTTCTCAGACAAGGTTCTCAGCAGTGAAGAGGGAGCAAGTAGAAAATAGAGCACTTCTGTCTACAGCAGTTCACTGCAAAGATTTTTGAAGAGAGTAACATTTTTTCCACGTTAAAACAAACTGCTGGGCTGGTGAGACGGCTTAGCGGTCTAAAGCGCGTGCGTCGGGAAGTTTAGGACAAAGCGCAGGGACCGCGGCTCAATCCCAGGCCCCAGGGAAGGCTGAGCTGGCCATAACAAACAAATATGTAATGTGGTTGAAGAAAATAAAATAAACTTTTTAAAAAAAAAAAAACTGCTACATTATGGACTCCACTGCAAACTTTGCAGTTTTTGTTTTTTTGTTTTTTTGTTTTTTAATTATGGTTAAATAGAAAATAGAAGCTGTCACAGAAATTTCAGATCTGTAGTGACTATGAGGCTGAAGCTATCCATGTGGGTCCCTCTTTCAAACTGTTTGCCTTCAGGGTTAGTCTGCAATGAGGGTCTGAAAAGGTCTGGCTCAGGGGCTGGGGAGATAGCTCTGTGGCACAAGTACTTGCCTGGCAAGTGCAAGGTCATGAGTTTGAACCCCAGTCCCGCAAAAAAAAAAAAAAAAAAAAAAGCTGAAAGGTCTGGCTCAGAATCCCAGCAACTCCACACCTACCATAAGGATTCCCTTGATCTGCTTTCAACTCCATATCCCAGTCCTCATTAAAAAGATCAGCAGTCTGTTCCTTAGGTGGACAACGTGTTGCTTCTGATAGCTCCCAGGCATTCTTTTCCCCATCAGACTCCTCATCCACAGCAAGGCCTTCCGCTTTAGAATGTGTGTCCTCACCGTGGGTAGGAATGTCATTAGGGATGCTCTGTGCTCCACTGGCTAAGAAATCAACAACAGGAAGGTCTTAAAACTGAAACACCAGAGAAGGCCTGCTTGTGTGCTTAGAAAATGTGTAGCAGACAAAGAGGACAGTAACACAGGTGGGCAGAGCTCTTGGTCATCTACGCACTTACTGTTACGTATCTAGAAGTAGAGTTGATCATTTCTTGTCAGTTTTTTGTTGTGTTTTGGTTCCAGGAATTGAACTCAGGACCTTGTGCTTGCCAAGTAGGCACTGTGCTGCTAAGCTATATCCCTGGCCCAATCAATTCTTTTCAATAATACGTTTTGTCTTAAACAACGTCATTAATTGGCAGGTCTTACAGTTCATAGTGGCAGCTAGGCCCAGTTTACACTTTCAGGTGGTTTGCATGTCAGTGGAGCCAAAGGCCTCTGACAAACAACATGCCTTTGCACAATACAAGCTTGTGTTGAATTTTACTCTTCAATTCCTCCCTTCAGCCTCAAAGAGCTTGTTGGAGATGAATGCAGGTATGGGAGGAGCAGAAGAAACAGGCAGAAGAGCATGGCCTGTCTAGTCACAACATGCAGCCTCTGTGTTCCTCTTCCAGACCTTGAGGAAGCTGGAGGGAAAGTCTGAGGAAGAACACCATGGAAGGCTATGGTATTGCCAGGTCAGTGCTAGGAAAGGAATCAACCTAAAAGCAGCTGTTAACACTATGCTAATAATAATAATAATAACATTTATAAGCAAGAGGTCTAAAACCAGATTGTCTGGACTCAGTTCCGGTCTGTCAATTACTCAATGTATAACTGAGCTCAAACATCCTTAACTGATTCCTCAATAATTTAAATCCAGAATTACCTTACGACCCAGCAATTCCACTCCTAAATAGATACACAAAGGAACTGAAAACAGGTAGTCACAAAACAAGAATGTTTACACCAGGACTACTCACAATCAAAAGCGGGACACAACCCCAAATGTTCCCCCATGGATGAATGGTCACTAGGTGTCATATTCATGCATTGAAGCATCCCAACTATTAAAAGTGCTGATACATGCTGCAACATGAATGCACCTTGAAAACATGTCAAGTTGAAAGAAGCCAGACACAAAAAGACTACATATTGTATGACTATAGTCAACTCACATTTGTCTACCAGAATATGTAAATTAAGAGAAGGAAGCAGATTAGCAGAAAAGAGAAGAACAGAGAGTTACTACTTAATAGGTATACAGGATTTCCTTTTGGGATGCAAAAATGTTCTGGAACTAGTGGTAATGACTATACAACACTGTCACTGTGCTAAATGCCAGTGATATATATGCTTTAAATGGTAAATGTATTTGTTTTTTTACCACAACTTAACATTTTTTACTTTGTGCCTCAGTCTCATCTGTAATATAGCACTGTTGTGAGTTTAAGGAGGTGCTTTGGAGCTGTGCCCAGCACACATTGAATACTCAGTAAGTACTAGCTCCGGTGACTACCATCTGTCAGGTGTTCCACTAGATCAGCACTATCTACTAGGCTCTTCAAGGATGGAAATACTCTATGCTCTGTGCTATTGAACAGCACTACCCACAGGTGACTACAGAGCACATGAAATGTAGCCAGTGTAACCAAGGAACTAATTTCTCATTTTATTTGATTACAATTAAATTTATCTAGGGGCCGGTGAGATGGTTCAGTGGTCTAAAGCGCCTGCTTAGGAGGGCTCAGGCAACTGCAGGGACTGCGGTTCGATCCCCGGCACCACATGCTGCGCCAGCCCCCACCACCAGGGCAGGCTGAGCCAGCCACAAAATAAATAAAATAAAGAAACAAACAAACACAACAAGCAAACAAATAAATAAAATTAAAAAAAAAAAAAATAAAAAAATAAAATAAAATAAATTTATCTAGCATCACTGGCTAATGGCTATTGTACTTGAAAATACAGTTCTAGATCCTCTTTCTTCAATCCTCAGAAACCCATAGGACAGCAATGGTGAACCTTTTAAAGCTTTTAATGATGCAAAGAGCCTACAGCAGCATGCATACCATAGGTTCACCACCATTGCCCTAGGAGACAGACATTATCAGACCCACTTTATAAGAGTAAAGAAAGACTGGGGCTGGGGAGATAGCTCAGTGGTCTGAAGCACCTGCTTAGGCAAGCTTAGGCAACCGCAAAGAATGCGGCTCAATCCCTGGCACCAAATGTTGTGCCAGTCCCACCCCCAGGGCAGGTTGAGCTGGCCATAACATAAATGAAGTTATAAATAAGAAAGAAAGACTAAATGACTTACTTATAAGGACCTGCTGATCTGGGGGTGAAACTGAAAATAATTTTGCCTGGCTCCAAAACCTATATATTTTTTTTAGTGTTCTAAGCTATTCCATTCTATGGAATGGGTGGTTTTAGACATAAGGACACCCAGAACATCCCTTAACGCACCATAGGCCTTTCTACACAAGGGCATGGTTGATATATGGAGCAATAGCAAAAAGGTTCAGCTTCAACACTTCGGAGGCTGAGGCAGGAGGATCACTGTGAGTTCCAGGCCAGCATTAGCTACACAGTGAGCTCAAAGGCAGCCTGAACTACATAAGAGATTCTGTCTTTAAAAAGAGAAAAAAGAAAAAAACAGGTGCAGAGGCTGAGGGTTTTGATTCCCAGGCCTACCAGCCCCGCCCCTGGGGCATGCTGAAACAGCAATTAAGACTGGGCATGGTAGCATGCTCCTGGAATCCCTGCTCTTGGGAGGCTGTAAATAGGTGGATCGCTACTAGTCCCATCTAGTAGTGAGACCCCGAACACCCTGTAGACCCTACCCTAAAACACAAAATGAAAAAAGAGGAGAAGAAGAGGGAGAGAAAGAGGAAAAGGAAGGAAGGGGGAGGAAGAGGAGGAGGAAAAAGAAGAGGAAGAGGAGGAGGAAGAAGAAGAGGAGAAGAAGGACCACCAGCTACTGAGGAAAGGTAAAGGAGGAATAGGGCCTGCCCCTCTCATCTTTCCTCCATCTCTCCCAACAGCCACCTGACTCTTGCCATCTACTTGCCTAGTCGATCCACGGCCATCTCAGTCTCTCTCTCGGGACCAGAATGGTCAGCTGCGGCAAGGCCAACCTGCAGAGAAAGTAATTTACAGGAACTCGGGGATCTGGGATGTGCCCTAAAACAAGCTACTGCTGCGCAGCTGCAGCGCCCCTCCCGCACTTCCCTTCAGGGCACAGGGATGAGATCCTGCAGCCCCCAATTCCCCATGACTGCCTACACCCAGCAAACTTGAAGGAAAAAAGGTCTTGTTCCCTCCATCCCAGGAACAATTCTTACGCCAGTGGGAGCGCTTTGCTGACAGAGTCAATGAATACAGTTGCTAGTTTTGCCAGCACTTGCAGAGCCAGAGTCAACGGCAGGCTGTCTCTTCTGGAGCCTGGGCCTCAGGACTTCTTCTCCAAGCTCTGGGAACCCAACACCAGCTGGGGCAACACCCTGTCCTTGGAGGTTCGCACTTCAACATTGCAAAGCCTTTCATTTTTAAGGCAAAGTCTCACTATGTAGTTCAGTCTGGCCTCAACTTTGTGGCAATCCTGCCTCAGCCTCCAAAGTGCTGGGATTGCAGTTGTGCATCACCCAGCCATGCTTGAATATTTTATCACTCTAACTTCATTCCTTTGTTTCCTCAGCCATAAGGTTGGCAGCCATTTGTTGAAGGCGCTACCTGCTTATACACTTTTACCTTTTTAGTTACTTAACATCTTCATGCTGGGCATGGTGGATGTACGCATGTAATCACAGGACTCCAGAGGCTGAAGCAGGACGACCTATAAATTCACAGCAGGCCTGAGCTACATAGCAAGAGCTTATCTCAAAGAACAAAACAAAAACTTTTGTGTAAAGAACAACTTCCACCCAATTCTGTCTCCTCACTGATAAATAGGAAGAACAGAACCTTAGTTCCTCTGCAAATATTAAGCACTGAAAGAAAATTTCTAATGCCCCCGTCACGTCACCAACGAGATACTTCTCTGGTCTCATTACTTGAAAAGTTCTTGAGACGTGAGGTCATGGTGGAACATGCCTATAATCCTATTCAGGAGAATGAGGCAGGAGGATTCCAAGTTTGAGATCAGCCTGAGCAACTCACTGAGACTACCTAAAAATTGAAAAACAAAATAAAAAGAGCTAGGACTGTAGCTTGGTAGCAGAGCGCTTGCCTAGCAGGCACAAAGTTCTGGGTTCAATCCCCAGTACCATCAATAAATAAACTGGGCATGGTGCTTCATGCCTATAGTCACAGCACTCAAAAGGCTGAGGCAGGGGGATCACTAGGACTACATACACACATACATACATACATTCATTCATAAAAGTTTCTGAAACCCTATCGTCTCTAAGATCTCTTTCTAATGATACACAAGAGATGTTCATAGCCTGTAACAATTATACTGATTTCAGTCCTGTCTCTTCCATTATTAACAGTATCACCTCCCCTGGAAATTGGAGGTTGACCATCCTCACCTTGCCAAAGGGCTTGCGATGAAATAACATTTAAGGAAACTCCTAGCACACTGCAGGAATGTAACATTTCTTGAATTTTTTTTAATTATTTATTTATTTGTTTGCTTGTTGTGTTTGTTTGTTTCTTTATTTATTTATTTGTGGCTGGCTCAGCCTGCCCTGGTGGTGGGGCTGGCGCAGCATGTGGTGCCGGGGATCGAACCGCAGTCCCAGCAGTTGCCTGAGCTTTCCTAAGCAGGCGCTTTAGACTGCTGAACCATCTCGCAGGCCCCATTTCTTGAATTTAATATTTCTTGAATTTAACATTTCTTGAATTTAACATTTATCCAACATCTAAACTGTACTGGGCACTTGCCCCAACTAGTATTATCTACTCACACAAGCATTTAACAATGACTCAATCCCACCTTCTCTGCTCAGTGACACCAACCACTGGTAACTGCTGCCTATACCTAAGGGCTGGACTTCTCATCTAAACCACTGGCCATAGCCTTCTAACCACCTCGCCATTCCCCAGCAGGGAGTAATCACTGATCTGCTCAAGACCTTCAATAATCCTCCACTGTCCCAGCGCAAGATGTTCACAATCCTACTCACCTGTCCCTGGACTTGTTAAATATATTTCTCTGCATGCCTGGACCCAAACTCCAAGCCATTTGCCCTACACATTCTCTTTTCTGTGCCTGAATAGGCACTACCCCTTTTCACCTCGGAGAGAAAGTATATAGCCTTTCCTACACTGACAAAAGTGAATCTTGTCCCATTCTTCAACCCAAACTAATTTTCTTTTGTTTCGTTTTGGTTTGGTTTTTTGAGACTGTCTCGCTAGTTTGGGCTGGCTTCGAACTCATGGCGATCCTCCTACCTCACCTCCCAAGTGCTAGGATTACAAGCGGGCACCACCATGCCCGGGCAAACTACTTTTTTTTTTTCATAAACCTATGGCTACATTTTTTATATCCTGAGTTAAACATCATGTTTGATGCATAAGCAAACATTCCATCCATCCATTCTGTTAATATGCATAGGTAACGGTCCATGCACAATGGTAGGCGTTTGGGGAAACAGCCCTCATCAGAGTTCCTATTGTCAGGGAGCTCACTGTTGATGAAGGGATTAACTGTAAATGGGCTGGTGGTGGCTGTTTTGAAGATTATGAAAAAACAGGAGCTGTCTGGGACGCACATGAAAACAAGTTTATACAAAACGTGCGTCAGACTGGACCTTTCGGTCTCAGAAAACAGAAATGGGGAGGGCGCATGTGGCATCCCCTGGCGCCCACCAACAGACTGGGCTCTCAGAGACAAGGACCCTGTCCCACCGGCGCCCTCATGCGCCACGCCTCAGGCCCCCCGCAGCAGTCCCCATCTCGCGAGTCCGCTTCACCTCCCCCAACGAGGACTTAAGCCTCCCTGCCCACGCCGGGGGTACCGGGCCCCCGCGGCCTCCGCCTCCGCTCGCCCTCAAGGGCGCTCAGCGCTCGGCGCCCCTCAGCGGCCCCGCCCGACACCGCCCCCAGCCTGCGACTTCGCGCCCTGGCCGCAGGTGGTGGCTGCCCTGCCCCCGCGAGGCACTCACCTCCGGGATGGGTGACGCTCCCCGCGAGCCCAACAGCGAGAGGCCCCGAGGCGGCCCTGCAGCCCCCAGCGGTCCAGCCCCAGCCACCTGAGGGTCCATGCCCGCTACCCACCGTCGCTCTGCGCCCTGGACGTTGCACGCCCACGTGACGCGCTGGCCCGGCCGCCAGCTGGAGCCGCCGCCGCCTAGGGGCCAATCAGCGGGGGCGCTCGCGGCCGGGGGCGGGGCGCGGGTCACGGGGAAGCATGGGCGGGGCCAGAGCACCGGGGTACTGATTGTAGCGGTAGCTGCTCGCGCTTTGGGAAGTCGACGACTCTTACACTGCCCAGCCACGCTGGCTGCTTTGCCCCCTGATTCCCGAACTTACCCGACAAGATATGATGTCCAGCTGTCAACACTGTTAATCCCATTGAGGATCCGAGCACTTTTCACTTTCTGCCTTCGCAGATTTTTCTAGAATTCAGGCTGGAATTTGACTATCTCAAATGACTCCCTAGGTTATTGAGGGTGTTTAAGCCACAGAAACCCAGGGTACATGATCAAAACAAAAAACTGCCACAATGCATTGGCACACTAGGTTATAGTATCTAGAACATTCTGTGCCCTAAGGATAGAATCCGGCCAGAGTGCCCACATTTCAACCTAGTGGGCCACCCTATTCCCTGTCGCCGTAGAGCACATAAACTGGTACCTGGTGAGAAGCAGGGAACGCACGGGAAAGATACATATGTGAAGCTCCTTCACCACGACAGAGCACTGCACTCCCGCTGCTTAACCTCCTTAAGAAGCCAGCTCGAGGTGTAATGATCCCATTACTTTTGAAGGCGTCAGAAAACCTGGAAGCTGGGATTCCCTGCTCACCAGGAAACCTTAATTCGGCCTCTTGAGATAATCTAGAGCCTCTTCATCTCCCTCAGGAAGATGTTATTTGTAAATGACATTTCAAAATATTTAGGGAGGAGTTGACACATGATATTCATGTTGTTTTTCTACGTTTAGCTCTCCTATTAAAGGAAATGTGACCAAGTAATGTGTTCTGTTCTGATGACCCATGATTCACTTTCCCCAAATCCGACTGCCTCTAGATCAGTACTGCTCAATAGAATGTTCTGCGATGGAGGAAATAAGCTTTTTAAATTCTGCGATGGAGAAAATACAAACTTTTTTTTAATTCTGCGATGGAGAAAATAAAAAGGTTTTTTTTAATCTGTGATGTCTCATATAGTAACCATGTGGCCACGGAGCCCATGAAATACGGACAATACGAACCCGAATTACTTTCAGGTGTAAGCTGTCCCATGTGACCAACACATCTAACAGTGCAACTCACAGCGAGCCACCTAGATGCTTTTTCTTAAATTAACTTCAACAGTGAGGTCCAGGTACAGGGATGTGATGATCCAGGGGAACCCACTTTCACAACCTTGCTATAAGTGGCCTATACTGTCCCCGTCGCAGAAATTTTTACTTCCCAAGACTTGAGAGATGAGAAAAAGAGGAAACTTTTCTTGTTAAAGAAATGAAAACCCCAAAACTATTCTAAAATATTATCATATGCATAGAAATTCGGTATATGCTAAAGGTAGTGGGCTGGGGAGACAGCTCAGGGGTCTAAGCGCCTGCCTGGCAAGCGCAAGAACCTGAGTATGCAAAGCCAGTCCAAAACCTGAAGCTGAAACAAGAGGATCCCTACAAGTCTGAGCTGCAGTGAGACCCTGTATCCTAATACACACACACACACACACACACACACACACACACACACACAAAGGTAGCATCAAGAATCAGAGAAAAATGACTAGTCAAGGAGTATTGGAAAAATCAGCCGTTTAGAGGGAAAAACCTGAGTTATCCTCAAAAAATAAAGATCTTCAAAGCATTTTTAGAACAAAAGAAATGACACAAATACTTCTGTGTAAGTATGGTGACTTATGTCTATAACCTACGTTCTAAATGGGAGGCTGAGGCAAGACAATCACAAGTTTAAAGCCAGCTGAGCAACTAAGTGAGACAGTGTCTCAACAAAAACAATAAAAGATTGGTTTGTTTTGTTTTTTGGTGGGACCTGGGGTCGAACTCACGAGCCTGCACTTGCCAAGCATGCACTTGTGCCACGGAGCTATCTCCCCAGTCCCAAAAAGATTGGGAATGCAGCTCAGGGTTCCATGGGTTCAATTCCCAAAGCCATCGAACAGCAATTCTAAGAAACTCAGAGCCTCAAAACCACCACAAAACAAATTGTGAAATTATTTGTAACAAATGACAAAAGACTAACAAATTAGTAAGAAGTGGTTTTAAAATATCCTAAGAGTATGAAAAGACAAGTATGAAAAGCACATTATCTTCACTAATATCAAAAGCATTTACAATAAAAAATTAGAAATGACATACCATAGAGGGTCAAATAAGTGATGGCTGATTTTTCAATGGAATACCATGAATTGGAGGAGTAGGACTAGGGATTGAATCTACGACTTTTGCACTAAACTACATCCCCAGCCATTTTTCCTTTTTGAGGCAGGATTTAGCCAATTTGTCTAGTTTGGGCTTAAATTTGTGCTCACCTCCCACGATTACAAGCATTCACCACCATACCCAACTTCAAAGTTTTCAAGGTTATTTAATGACATGAGAAAATAATGTAGTATTAAGTTGCTTTGGTTTGCGTTAGCCCCCGCAGCAAAGCCTTAGGCAACCATGCGGCAGACTTCTAGAGGCTGTGACTAATTCAACATCCAATGTTGGAACTATGGGTACAGTGCTACACCGCCCTGGGGCAGACAGCCTGGATGCAGCATGAGGAAGAGAAGCTTGCTCTCTGTCTCTGCTGCTGCCACCACTGCCCCTCCCTTTTTGCTTTTGCTGTTTTGCTATTTTTCACTGCCACGATTTGCTGCCTTCTGCCATGTGCTGCTCTGCCTTCAGTATCAACTAAAATCTGCACAAACTATAAGCTAAATAAACCTTTTCTTCCTTAATTCTAGGTGTTGGGTATTTTGTCGCAGCAAGGAGAAAAAAGTAACCAAGACATAAGTGAAACTTAAAACTGCACTGAACACTTCTTTCAGTGACATCACAATCTTAAAAAGAATATAATCCAAGCCACACTTGGTGGCTTATGCCTATAATCTCAGCACTTGGACTGATGAGGCAAGAGGAGTCCATGGATAGCCTGGGCTACACAGTCAGACTGTCTAAAAAAAAAAAAAAAAAAAATCAAAGACATTCAAATAATTTGAATTTTCCCCTCTCCGCTGCAGGCCATCCTTCCATACCCTGCTGCTAAGGTGTAGTCATATGAGTCAGAAGTTTATCTTACAGAGGGAGCAAATAACAAAAAACAGAGCCTAAGGAAACTGGATCCTTCTAATTCCAGTAAACTGGAGATAAGGTCGCTAACAGATTCCTTGAGGCAGCGCCTGCCCCATCTGTTCTTTGTTCCTTCACCTGGGAAGTTATCAACTAGTGATATGCAAACAAGCTGGTAAACGCTAGAAGGCAGTACAGACTGAAGTCTGTTTATACCAAGTTAGTCATGCACATTCCTTAGCCTATTTGTGGTCCTCAATAAATGTGAGAAGGCTCCCTGGCTCAGGACTCAGTTAGAGTTAGACCCCTGTGGCAGATTCCATCCAGCCTTGCTGTCATTCTTTTCTCGGGCTCTGATCTTTCTACAACACTGAGGTACTTCTCCGCCACCGTAATCTAACTGCCTTCCCGTACTGCCAGGGTCCTCTTCTCTCCACTCATCAGTCCTTTCTCTGCTACTCTGCCCATGTCTCTTAGGACATTTACCTATTTTTGCAATTCCTGCTCCCATCAGCAAAATCTTTTTTTTTCTGCACATGAACAAATATTTCTTGCTCAAGTAATTCTCAAATGAATATTCTATGAGTACATATCCGATTCTAATAAAGAAAATCAAATTATTGGGTTCAGCTCTAGTTGGATTATGGTTTTTCTTCTTCACATGATCCTTCTTCCTCCATATTCAAATGCATATCATGTAGACTTTGAAAAGGAGAGAACAAACAAAACTATACTTTCTTCTCCGTTTTTAATTAGCTCCTAGCTCTACATTGAGAAATGCATGCTTGAACAAGGATAATAAATAAAACTCAGTTGTTTGATCACCGTAACTTCCGGGAAATAACTACGGTAGGCCTGGCCTCAAAAAGCAGCCATTTAATAAAAAATTCTCTTTTCTGAAACTAAACATTAACATATTAATACAAAAGTAAAGCATGTCTCACTGGGCGTGGTGGCGCACTCCTATAAACCCAGCGCTTGAAAAGCAGAGGCAGGGGTCTAGTTGCAAATTCAGGACCAGCATAGGCTGCACAGTGAGATCAAGACCAATCTGAACTACACAGCAAGACCCATCTAAAAAAAAACAACAAAGAAACTAAAGCACGTCTCAAAAAACAATCAGTGGTAGAGATATAGCTCAGTGGCACAGCACCTGCCTAGCAAGCGTGAGGTCCTGATTTCAATTACCAGTACTCCCCCCACAAAAAAAAAAAAAAAATCAGCCATCTTGTGCCAATGCTAAACAATTTACAGACTGATTCATATACAATCTTCCCTGAGCACTTGCACTACAATTTCATTGTTGGCTGTATCTGTCTCTTCACTGATGGCCAGCCTGGTGCATCGCGTGCTTAGCCACAAACAACTCCGCTGACTCTGCCTGCAGCATTTTCATGGCTCGCCAGTAGATCTGTCCACAGTTCTCAGGTCTGCCCAGAGGGTGGTTCAACTCTTCTTTTATGTAATCCATCCAGAGATCTTTAATAACAACAAAAATATATATACATATATACACTGTACGCAAAATTAGATAGCAAGGAGATACACACACACACACACACACACACACACACACACATATATGCCAGTTCAGCCTGCCCTGGGGGTGGGGCTGGCACACCATATAGCGCCAGGGATCTAACCATGGTCCCTGCCGTTGCCTAAGCTTGCCTAAGCAAGCACTTTAGACCGCTAAGCCATCTCGCTGGCCCTAGATAACAAGGCTTTATTAGGTAAACTTATTTAATACTTATTCAGGATTTCTTCTTTTTTTTCTTTTGTCTTTTTGAGGCGGGGTATCACTATGCAGTTCAGGCTGGCCTTGAGCACACTTCTGTAGACCAGGCTGGTCTCTAACTTGCACTGATCCTCCTGCCTCAGCCTCCCAAGTGCTGGGATTACAGGTATGCACCACCATAACCAGCTGTCTTTTTATTTCCTTTTTCAATCAGATTGTATTGGTCATTTTAGATATACACAATGATCTCACTCATATAGAATTTGTACCTAGACATGAAATAACTTGTTCCTTTTTTCACAGTCAAGATTTTTAAGCGGGGGCCAGCCAAATAGCTCAGCAGATTAAAGCACTTGCAAGCATGCACAGGGGCCAGGGGTTCGATCCCCAGGTCAGCCTGCTGGTTCTGTCTCCAGGGTACACTGTGCCCCCAACTGAGACTAGGGTGGCACACATCTGTAATCTCAGCTCTTAGGAGGCTGCAGAACAGGCGGGTCACTACAAGTCTGATCTAGTAGTAAGACCCCTGAACACCCTGTAGGCCCTTCCTTAAAATAAAAAAAATAAAAAAATTTCTAAGAGCACTGGCAAAATAGCTCAGCAGACTAAAGCACTTGCTTAGGCAAGCCCAAGGCCAGGGTTTGATCCCCAGCACCACATGCCACACTGGTCCTGCCCCTGGGTGTGAGCTGGACTGAGTCCAGGTGGGCGAGGTGGCACATGCCTGTAATCCCAGCACTGGGGAGGCTGCAAACAGGAGGACCTGTAACAAATACATGAATTTAAAAAAAAAAAGATTTCTATGCTTGGCAAACACGAGGTTCCAAGTTCAATCCCTGGTACCACCAAAACAAAAGATTTCTAAGAAACTACTTGTTGGTATTTCCCTAAAGCCCCATATGAAACAATACCTCTCTTCCCTTTTTTACACACAGATACAGGAAAAGGGCCTTTTTCTTCAAGTAGGAAAACTTTAAAATCCTTTAATGAACTAAAACTACTTTTTATAAAGAAGTAGGATTTTGCTGAGTCTTTTTTTTTTCCTGAGTCTTTTTTCAGAGTGAACCTGACCTCAATTTGTCCACTGTTACCATGCTTAAGAAAATGTTAGTGTTAGGTTAGCAAAAATGTTATTTTTGTTTGAGACATTCCTAGGTGAATGCATGCACCTTGAGACCATCCTGTTAAGTAAAATAAACCAGACACCCATGTGTAAATACCACAGTGTTTCTCTAATGTACAAAACTGAAAGTGTAAATAGGATCCAAAATGTGTATTAGGTTTTGTGAAATAGGAAATAGATGCCAGGCATGGTGATGCACACTTGTAAGCCCAGGCAAGAGGACTGGTGTGAGTTTGAGACCAGCCTTTGCTACAAAAGTGAGCTCAAGGCCAGCCTGAACTGCACAGTGAGACCCTGTCTCAAAAAGACAAAAAAAAAAAAAAAAAAAAAAAAAAAAAAAAAAAAGGAAATAGGAAGAGTAGGGGAATAGGGAAAGAGAATCAAGTCATATCATATACAGGTACAAACTCTCTATGGAATGTGATCATTATGTATATCTAAAATGTACCAATGAATCCTGATTAAAGGGAAAAGAAGCACACACCCCAAAAAGGAAACGTTATTTTCATTCATTTTACTAAGTGTGTTGAAACCAGTAGGTGTAAATGTATCTTTTTAATGTAAGTTTAATAACTATATATTTCAGTGTTGAGTTCATAAAGCCCCATATTATACTTAACAAACTCATGCCCAGAAGTCCCTACACTAGTATCAAAGTTTACTTGTTCACAATAACTTCTACTCCTCGTCTGACCTACATTTAAAAAAATAAAATGTGGTTTCTGTTACATAAAAACATAAAAAATTAGACATTAGTGGGATGATATGATTTTTTTTAATACATTTAGTACAGGGTCTACAGGGTCTTACTACACAGATCCAACTCATAGTGATCCTCCAGTTTTCAGCCTTCCAAGTGCTGCAATTATAGGCACACGCCACCATGCCCAGTCTCAATCACTGTCTCAGCATCCCCCAGGGGCAGGGGCAGGGCCAGTGCAGTGCCAGGGATCAAACCATGTCCCTGTGCTTTGCCTAAACAGGTGCTTTAGTCTGCTGAGTTATATAGCTACCCCCACCTTTTTTTTTTAATTTAATTTTTAAAATTTTTTAAATCTTTAGTTTTTAATTTTTAGATATTTTGCGACATATATAAATTGTGTTTAAAACAGGTTTATATACATATGTATGTGTGTGTATATACACATATACACACAAACATTCATTTCACTATGTTGAAAAGTTTCTAAATCCTCTCTCATAAGTTTTCAAATTATACAGTACATTACTATTCTCTATATATTCACCCTGCTGTACAGCAATAGCACACCACAACTTTTTACTCATATTTAACAGTAATTTAACATCCACTGATTAACCTTTCCCCATCCCAGATTCCCCACTACTATGACCTACTATAACTATGACCTACATTACTAACTTTTCCTTACAAATACTGTTTTTTGAGACAAGGTCTCACTCTGTAGTTTGGGCTAGCCTTGCACAGTGAGTAGTTAAGGCCGGCCTCAAACACAGCAATCCTCCTGCCTCAGCCTCCCCAGTGCTGGGATTATAGGCATGCACCACCACGCCAAGCCACAAATACTTTAAGAGAACCAAACTAAGCAAATCTTATTCTAACCCATACTTACAGAAAAATCCCTGGATCCTTGGGCTACATATGCACTTAAACTTCTAAGTAAAATTGTGTGCTTAAGTATTATGCACAGGGCTGGTGAGATGGCTCAGCTGGCTAAAGGGCCTACGTTGGAAAGTTTAGGCCACCACAGGGACCGTGGCTTGATATCAGGCACCACATGCTGTGCCAGCCCCATCCCCAGGGCAGGCTGAGCCGGCCATAATACAAACAAATAAATGAGGTTTCAGAAAATAAAATAAAATCTTTTTTTAAAAAGTATTATGCACAAAGTAAAAGAGGTAAAGAAAAAAAAAAGCCAGGATTAAAAAAAAAAACAAAAAACTGAAAGCACTGTTCTAGCCACAGTAAATATCATTCCAATTTTAGTATATGTGATGGAGAAACGAATACATCATACTAGTAAGTCACAAGACAATACTTTTATGTGTGGCTGGCTCAGCTAGCCCAGGGGACAGGGCTGGTGCAGTATGTGGCGCCAGGGACTGAACCGCGGTCCCTGTGCTTTGCCTAAGCTTGCCTAAGAAGGTGCTTTAGACTGTTAAGCTATCTTTCTAGCTCCAAATGTTTGGGTTTTTTTTTTCTTTTTTATTTATTTATTTATTTATTTATTTATTTATTTTTCCTTTTTGTGGAACAGGGGATCAAACTCAGAACCTTGTAATTTCCAGGCAGGCTCTTACGCCACTGAGCTACATTCCCAGCCTCACAAGCCAATACTTGTATCTATATCCAAAGATTACTTACCAGAATCCACAGATCCAAACTCTCTTAATGCCCTCTCATAATATTCTCTTAAGTTCAGCATCTTGCAGGATTCCTATCAAAAACAGACAATCTTGCCTCAAAAACCTAATTTAAAATGCATTTCATAAATTTATTTCAACTGCTAAGTAACTAGTATTGCTTAGGTATTTGAAGCGAAGGAGGATGGGGTTGAAGATGAAACAGACTGGTTCTCAGCTTACTCAAGCAAAAGATAAATGCACTAGTCACCAAGTGTCAACCAGGAAACCATTTAGTTCTTTTGTCTCACTACACAGCTCAGACTCAGTGATCCGCCTGTTTCCTGCCTCCCAAGTGCTGGGATTACAGGCGCATACCACCACGCCCGGATTTAGTTCTGAGGATGGAGAAAAGCCTAATAAATGTTATTTTATTTTATTTTATTTTTTTAACTTTATTTATTTATGTTATGGCCGGCTCAGCCTGCCCTGGGGATGGGGCTGGCGCAGCATGTGGTGCCAGGGATTGAACTGCGGTCCCTATGGTTGCCTAAGCTTGCCTAAGCTTGCCTAAGCAGGCGCTTTAAACCACTGAGCTATCTCTCCGGCCCCAAGTCTAATAAATTTTAAATGAAGAACATCAGTAGTTTCCCAGGAAATGATATCCAAAATCCTGACTACTTACAGAAAGAGGCTGGCAATGGTGGTGTGCACCTATAACCCCAGCTACTTGAGAGACTAAGGCAGGAGGGTCTCAAATTCAAGGATGGACTGAACCATTTATTTATTTGTTTGTCTATCTATCTATCTATTTTTCTTTTTCCTTTTTTTTTTTTTTTTTTTTTTTTTGTGGGACCAGGGTTCAAATTCATGACCTTGCACTTGCCAGGCAGGCACTTGTGCCACAGAGCTATCTCCCCAGCCCCTGGACTGAACCATTTATTGAGACTCTGTTTCAAATACAAAAATTAGGGTTGGGAGCTGGGCATGGTGGCGCACACCTGTAACCCTAGCATTTGGGAGGTTGAGGCAGGAGGACCAGTGCAAGTTCAAGACCAGCGTGGGCTTCAAAAGTGAGCACAGAGGCCAGTGAGATAGCTCAGCAAAGTGCCTGCTTAAGCAGGCTTAGGCAACTGCAGGGACCACAGTGTGATCCCCGGACATCACATGCTGGGCCAGCCCCACCCCCAGGACAGGCTGAGCCGAACATACAACAAACAAATAAATAAAGTTCAAAAGGGAGCACAAGGCCAGCCTGAACTGCATAGTGACACCCTGTCTCAAAGACAAAAAAAAAAAAATATATATATATATATATATATATAGGGGTTGGGGTCATAGCTAGCAGTAGAGCACTTGCCTGGCATGCTCGAGGTCCTGGGTATAATCTCCATGATGCAGAAAAATTAAAATAACACGAATGGAAAAAGTCTTACTCCTCAGGGCTAAAGATTTCTTCTTTTTGGAGTAATAAGAGAACAGGGGCCCAAGTGTCAGCTCTGGCTCAAATTAGTTATGTCTACCTTAAAAGTCCTTATGTCTATGTTAAGTATATGACCTTCAGCAAGATTTTTTAAATCCTGATTTTAAGTATTTTCTCACCTAGAAAGTAAGGATTGAAATAATATCTCTTAGCACAATTGTAAGTACTCAAGTGGTGAAGGAAACTAGTAAAATAGGTGCCACTAAAATACACATCATCGATAAATGGTAACTCTTCATATATATATTTAAAATGTATTCCCTTTTATTTCATTTTCAAAGTAGATTTAACACTTTCGTTTGATATTCAGAAAGATAGAGGTTTGACATTCAGAAAGACAGTGAGGTTAAGCTCAAGTACCTAAGTTATAGAGCAATAGTATCATGAACCTTCTCTTTTGGAGGGTTAAGAATGTAAGTTCACAGACCAAAAATTAGAGAAAAAGAAGGGCTACAAGGATTGCCAATATTCTAGCCCTAGTCCTTCAAGGTTAGTGAGGACTCAGGATATAAGAGAACCTATGGTGTAACACCCTATAACTCAGTGGTTTCCTCAATTTTCTGTTCAAGAAGATTATGGGACCACAGAGGAAAGGGATTGATGATGTATAGTGTGCCTAAGGAGAGTCACCTAGAGAGAACATTCTCAGGCTTTCACAGAGAGCAAACTGGCCAAGCAATGGCTGTGACTCATCCAGATGGCTGATACTGACAACAGTTCTACAAATTTACATGGTTTCAAAGTAAATCCTGGGGCTGGGGAGATAGCTCCCTGGCACACGTGCCAGCCTGGCAAGTGCAAGGTCCTGAGTTCAAACCCCGGTCCCACCAAAAAACACAAAGTAAATCCTGAGAGTATTTGACTGACCTTGAGAGATACAAAAGTTACATGTTTTGTTATACAGGTCTTGCTTTAACTTGCCCTTAACCACCCAGTAGAAAAGTTTAACCACGAGGCATAAAACATAAAGTAGATTAGTATGCTGAACTGTAAAAGGCTTAAATCAACAGCTTGTGACATTGCCAATTCTGCCAATAATCCACTGCGATTATGGAATACTGGACTACGTATACAACTACTTTCTCTTACCTCAATGAGAAGAAATGTTTTGTACCAACAATGATTAGAAAAATTATCATGTCTACATCCGGTGCTCTGTATAACTACTACAAGGACAACAACATGCATTGTATCAATTATTGGGAATATACTGTTAATGTGTTTTGAAAATGTCACACTGTTATTTCTTATTAAAAGGAAAAAGTGAGGGGAAAAAAACACTTTCAGTTTAAAAATGCACATAATAAAATTATTTCCATAGTAGCACAAAGAAAAAGATTTTCCTTATTCAAATGTCAAAGTATAGTAAGTCAATGTAATCTCACATGCTTAAAAAACAAAATCACACTCTTCTGAGGGTTCATAACATATGTAACTGGGGCCGGTGAGATAGGTCAGTGGTATAAAGAGCCTGCTTAGGCAAGCTTAGGCAACTGCAGAGACTGTGGTTCAATCCCTGGCACTACGTGCTGTGCCAGCCCCACCCCCAGGGCAGGATGAGCCAGCCACAACATAAAGTTAAAAATAATAAATAAATAAAATACATGGATGTGCGTATGTGTATATTATATATATATACATATATATATACACACACACATATATATACACACACACACACACACACATATATAAAAGTCCTTCCTTTTCACCTGGACTCTCATTAGCCTTAGAACACTCATTCCCTTGAAATGGGTGAAGGACTTTATGAGGATGTGAGGGTAAAAATTAAATGATGTGCCCAAGACACATAGTTTAGTAATGATTCAAAGTCTAGCAACTAAACATTATGCTGGGCTGGCGAGATGGTTCAGTGGTCTAAAGCGCCTGCTTAGGAGGGCTCAGGCAACTGCGGGGACTGCAGTTCGATCCCCGGCATCACATGCTGCGCCAGCGCCACCACCAGGGCAGGCTGAGCCAGCCACAAAATGAATAAATAAAGAAACAAACAAACACCACAAGCAAACAAATAAAATAAATAAATAAAATTTAAAAAAAAAAATTAAAAATAAAAAAAAATAAACATTATGCTAATGTATTTCCTATACTATGTTCAGTAACAGATATATGACCAAACAAGTGATCAAAATCATGAAAAAAGGAATTCAATTTCAATAGCAATTTTTCAAAATTCAGGCAAAAATAGTAAGTACCAAGTAAAATACCAAGATAAAAGAAAAACATTAGACATTTAAAAAGCTATGAGACTAGGAACATAATTTGGTGGATTAAGCACCTGCTTAAGCAAGCAAAGGGACCAGGGTTTGATCCCTGACCCTGGCCCCACCCCCAGGCTTACGGGGCCAGCAAGAGACCTATCATGGTGGCATATGCCTATAATCCCAGTGCTGGGGAGGTTGAAAATAGGAGGATCACTAACAGTCTAAGCTGTGTAGTGAGACACTGTACCAAATACAGTAAAAAAAAAAGCGGCCAATAGCTCAGTGGATTAGAATAGCTGCAAGCAGGGGCTGGGGGTTCAATTTGCCTCCCGCGGGATACAGAGATACAAATGAGACTGGGCATGGTGGCACACACACACCTGTAATTCCAGCTCTTGAGAGGCTATAAACAGGTGGATTACTATGAATACCAAAAAAAAAAAAAAAGCTATGAGGAAATAAGGATATTTCTAGATTATGTTATTTTTTTTTCAGCTTACAAGTCATTTTATTATAAGTAATCTATATATATGTGTGTGTGTGTGTGTGTGTGTGATACACACACACACACACACACACACACACACATACATTATGGCCGGCTCAGCCTACCCTGGGGTGGAGCTGGTACAACAACATATGGTGCCAGGGATCAAACCAAGGTCCCTGTGGTTGCCTAAGCTTGCCTAAGCAGGAGCTTTAGACCACTAAGCCACTTCACTGGCCCTATAAGTAATTCTTTTGGATGATTAGCTGGCCATATATGAAACCCTAAAAAATGCATGCCCACAGGACTTAGTGACACATGCATGTAATCCCAGTACTTGGGAAAGCTGAGGTGGGAGAATCACAGTGAGTTTGAGACAGCCTGAACTATATAGCAAAACCCTGTCTCAAAATAACAACAGGGTCCAGAAGATAGCTTAGTAGCACAAGTGCCTGCCTGGCAAGTGCAAGGTCCTGCATTCAATCAGCTGTACTGCAAAACATAAAATAAAAAATAACAATAAAAAAA
Source organism: Capromys pilorides (assembly GCA_004027915.1). Taxonomy (NCBI): domain Eukaryota; kingdom Metazoa; phylum Chordata; class Mammalia; order Rodentia; family Capromyidae; genus Capromys; species Capromys pilorides. The sequence goes on along the minus strand of PVKN010000099.1, from coordinate 25,157 downwards.
TATCCTGAATATAGATATTATGGTGGTTGATACATTGTGTCAACTTGACTTCCTGCTAGTGGAGTCAAAGGGCAGCCCTGCCCCGGCTTCCTTGGAGAAGTTCTTATCTTTGGAGAAGCTTGATCTGCAACCTCGTCACTTTGGAGCGGCTCTATGCCAGCACGGAATTTGGAAGAGAGAGGCTTGATGGATGCCATAGCTGTTGCTCCTCCTCTGCCCTTCATTGTTTTCTGTCACCTTGGAGCCAGCAGTGTGTGAACTGAAACCTCCACAAACTGTGAGCTAAATAAACCTTTCCTTCCTTCATTTTGAGTGTTGTCCCAGCAACAAGTAAAAAGTAGTTAAGACAGATATCTTTCTCAGAAAAGTAACACAGACAAAGTTTCCCAAAAATGCCTAGCATTATTTTTAATATCAAAAGAAATTAAATAGCCAACTGCAGTGGCATTATGTCTATAATCTTAGTACTCTTAAGAGGCTCAGGCAGAAGGATCACAAATTCAACCCCAACTTAGGTAACTTAACAGGATCCTATCTCAAAATAAAAATTAAAAATAGGGCCGGCAAGATGGTTCAGTGGTCTAAAGCGCCTGCTTAGGAAAGCTCAGGCAACTGCAGGGACCGCGGTTCAATCCCCGGCACCACATGCTACGCCAGCCCCACCATCAGGGCAGGCTGAGCCAGCCACAAAATAAATAAATGAAGACACAAACAAACACAACAAGCAAACAAACAAATAAATAAAATAAAATAAAAAAATTTAAAAAAAACAAAAATAAAAACCACTGGAAATAACCTATGTGTTGGGCCGGCAAGATGGTTCAGTGGTCTAAAGCGCCTGCTTAGGAAAGCTTTGGTAACCACAGGAACTGTGGTTTGATCCCCAGCACCATATGCTGCACCATCCCCACCCCCAGGGTAGGCTGAGCCCGCCATAAAAAAAAAAAATCTATATGTAATGGAATAGACATAAAACTTACAGTACAATCAATAAAAATATGATAAAACATAAAAATATAGGAATGTGTTTACAAAATAATGTTGCTTAAAAAAAAAAAAAAAAAGAGAACCCCCATATGACACCTAAGTCAGGAACATAGCAGCACAAAACCATGTGTGAGCCAGGTAGCACACACCTGTAATCCCTGCACCCTGAGAGGCTGAGGGGCAAGAGGAACACAAGTTCAAACCCAGACTGGGCAACCTGAGTGACTTAGCAAGTCCCTGTCTGAAAGAATAAAATTGACTGGGTATATAACTCAACGTGAAAGCTCTGGGTTCAAGCCCCAGGCCTGGTAGAGGGAGTACCTAACCCATAAAGTACGGCTGGATGCATTAGTGTGACGGAATTAGATACAGATAGACTGTGTACTATTTTTTAGCTGAAACTTGCCTTTTTCTCCTACTCCACAAGATCCATTTGAAAACACAGAAAGCAGTCGTTGAATGCCCACTGTACTACAGCACCCACAAGAGAATAGGACATCCACATTTTCTGCTCTCTAGACATGTGGAGGTTTTTTTGTTTTTGTTTTTTTGTCTTTTTGAGACAGGGTCTCACTATGCAGTTCAGGCTCTCCTTGAGCTCACTTCTGTAACCCAGGCTGGTCTTCAACTTGCACTGATCCCCCAGCCTCAGCCTCCCAAGGGCTGGGATTACTGGAATGACTCACCACGCCCGGCTAGACATGTTCTTTTTTTTTTTTTTTTTTTAATGTTATGGCCAGCTCAGCCTGCCCTGGGGGTGGGGCTGGCACAGCATGTAGTGCTGGGGATCGAACTGTGGTCCCTGTGGTTGCCTAAGCAGGTGCTTTAGACCACTCAGCCATCTCACCAGCCAAGACATGTTCTTTCTTCCCCTTCTTTTCCCCTATTCACTATGAAAAAGAGACTAAGGAACTAAAAATTTATCGTGGATAATAAAGAGTTTTTGAAATTTCTGAAACACTTACTTGTTCCTTTTCAAACTGGATCATTTTCCTGAAAAATTCAACTGAAAATGGACGAATTTCCTGTAAACTAAAAAGAAGCAGGGGATGTTAACTTCCACAGTGAGAAATTCCACTGCATCTTAAAGAAAAAATGCCAGGCTAATGCTACCATGGTAGGAGGCCAAACAGGGAGTAATCCTTCAGCATAAGGTCTAAACCTATGGCCAGTCATGCCTATGACTGACCTTTCTGCCCGAAGCTTTCTCCTACACACTGTTGTTTTCCTTCTCATATTTAGGGTCTTAACACCACCTACATCTCAAGGCCTTTTTGGAGACCAGTCACTTTTTTTTTTCTTTTTTTTTTTTAATATTTTTTAATGCACTTGGTTACAGGGTCTCACTATGCAGCTAACCCGTAGTGATCTTTCTGCTTTCAGCCACCCCAGCTCTAGAATTACAGGCATGCACCACCAGGGCTAAGCCCACTCAGGGGACAGGGTCGGCAGTCATGCGAGACCAGGGATTGAACCATGGGTTCAATGCTTGCTAAAGCAGGCACTTAATCTGCTGAGCTACTTTGCCAGCCCTTGGACAACTATTTTTAATAAATGATACTTATGAAAACTTTACTGAAATGGGAAAAGACCAACCTAATATTCATCAATAAAAATGGAATACAAAATGGTGATTACAGTATAATCTAATTATACATGAAATAATTTTTTTATTTTTATTTATATATTTATATACTTATTTATTTATTTATGCGGTACTGGGGGTTGAACTCAGGACCCTGCGCTTGCAAGGTAAGCTCTTATTCTACGGAGCTATCCCTGGCCCCTATATGAAACAAATTTTAAGATGCTATATCATGAAGTGGTTTTATCTTAATAGGACTACAATGAATTATCTCTTTCCCTCCCCAATGATTATAAACTTTCATTGTTCAAAGAAAAAGAGAGAGACAGAAAAAAGAGGGAAAGGGAAAGGAGGAAGCAAAGGGAGAGGGGAGGGGAAAGGAAATACTATTTTGAAAAAAGGTTCTCAGATTACTTCTTCAGATAGAATCTATAATACCTTTGAGTATGAAGGGCTAAGTATGGGCCAGAAAGACTAGAAACAGTTTGTTTGTACCTCTTAAACACAGTCCTAGCTTTCTTGTAGCCACCTCTTCGATAAGCCCAGTCCAGGTATTTCTCTTTCAGAGTTACTGAGTTGGGACCTGTGACAGCTAAAACAGCTTTCTACAATTAAAAAAAAAGCCACATAAGGAAATGCTTATATATCAAAACAAATTCTCCCAGAAGTACCCCAGGCTACTCAAGAGGATTTTCAGGAACACCAGCTGCTGAAATAACCCTGAAACTTGCAAACCCATGAGCACATACCCATTCCTCATACAGGACTTATAGCATGGAGCCTGTACCTTAAAGACAGCTTCAGTGTCTTCCTGGCTTTCAGCATTTTCACTCCACTCTGCCCAAGAAATCCACAAGGGATGACAAACCTGCTTATGATAAAAGAAATTAGAAAAGGGGGCTAGGGAGATAGCTCCGTAGCACAAGTGCCTGCCTGGCAAATGCAAGGTTGTGTGTGAGTTTGAACCCCAGTCCAGCAAAAAAAAAAAAAAAAAAAAAAAAAGTTATAAAATGACTATTGGCCACTAAACTGTGAAAACCTACTCGCTACAAAGACAAGATTCCTCCTAACTTAATCAATATGTAAATATAAACTGATCTCTCACCTGCCCTAAATAGAGAATTCCCACTGCCCAGCAGGTAAGGTCATGGCAGACAGCCCTCCACCCAAGTCATCCAGAGCAATGCTATCCTGACCACTTAGGTTCCCTGCTGTTGGGGCACCTTGCCCACATCATCAGTGATGGTGAACCTTTTAGAGCTTTCCATGACAGACCCCGTGGGGCACACATTCCATATTTGCCACCACTGGACATCATCATCAATAACCTTTCAGTTAATTATAAGCAATAATCAGCTACCCAGATCCTGTCTCTACTGTCCAGAACACTTAATACAAGAATATACATATATACATATACATATATCTATACATATATATACACACACATATACATATATGAACCAATCTAGGCCAAATGATCTGATGATTACTTATGTCCCAGGAGCAAATACGAAAAAATTTTTTTCCAATTACCTTCTCAAATTCTGTTTTTCCCACTAATATAAAATATTTACAACAAAGCTTTAAGGTTTTAAACCTTACGCGTTTTTGTTTTTTTTTTTTTTTTTT